>SNQJ01S0017260.1:51730-70919 GCA_010110895.2 Picea sitchensis
GGCTCATTTTGTATGAGTTTCTAGGACTGATAGCAAGGAGTATGGTTTCAAGGGGTCTTGAGGACAAGTGAGTGCCAAGTGTTATATCTCTTTGATATATTTGTGGGGTCCAATAGTAGTACACAACCCAATTTTCGAGGGCTTTGACTAAGGAGGCTTGACGTCACCCTTAGCCACACTACTCGATTACCCAGGTACTAAATATTAATCTTCCTGAGCATTATTATCAGTGCCACTATAGAAGTTAGATGATCAATAAACTTATCTAAGTCTACTTTTAGGAAACCTAATGGACTTCTGATATACTTGAGGGTATGTGGACTTAAAGCTACATATACAAGTGTTGTTTGATGTGGTACAACTCGAAGGGGTATCAACAGGGGTTACAAGGGTGTCCAAATATGTGAAACCTCTTGTATTTCCTATGTTTATGCTTCCCCTACTACAATTTTACTTATTGAATGATATATCACTATGTCATTTATAGACACCAAAACACATCTCTAGCCTGAATTTTTTCTCTCTCTAAACTATATTCTCATGAAAATAATATGATACCACCTATGGTGTTCTTTATTGTCAAATTGAAAGAGATAGAGCATAAATACTAGATTTTACCTAGATTTGTTCTATAAAATATAGAATGAAACCATAATATCCAAATAAAGAACCAAATAGGACTAGAACATTATACCTTTTTTACTGGGATAAATATTCACTTTCACTTCAAGGTGGCAACCTCCAATTGAGAAGAGCTCCAATTAAAAATAACTTCACAAGACATCTCATTACATTGCTTCTACTTCTTTATATAGTATTATTTACCTCCTAGGAACATTCTAGAGAAGGAACTTTCTAGTAGGAAGAACCTTCTAGTAATCCTTCTTACATTTATTACTTTCATAATATTACATGGGTCTTATTTACTAGATATGGCCTCCATACATAAAAATAAATAACAACCTATCTATCTACTTAGAAGGTTAAGGAGATTAGGAACCTCACAAACACAGACTAAAGCCTAGTTATACTATGTTGCTTCTTTGTTAAGACACAACCTATCAAAAATAATATACTTAATACAAAATGAATTTTACCTCACCGAATTTCCTTATACTGTGTTGGTTAATAACGGATTTCCACAATGAGTGAATGTTAAAGAACTAGGTAGACTTAGATGATATTCTCTAAAACTCATTCAAGCTGATATCGAGCACTAGCTTTGCATTGAGCCACCAATAGTCATCGTCAAAGAGTAGGAGATTTTTTTTCTTATGTCTATTGGTCGTCTCACATTTCTAATAAGTTCATTAGTTGGTTTATATTTCATGAAGCCTTTAAAGTAATTCCATTTCTAGTATATTTGTGATGATGTCAAGAAAAGAACTCCCAACTTCAAGAAAATGCCATGAGTGACTAGACCTTGTCCCTACTCAATAAGCATTTGTCAACCCTAAACAACCAATTTTTTGCTTCAAGAGATGATCACATATTCCAATTATGGGAGTAGTTATCACTGTTATAGTAATGCGTTTATGCAATAACCGAGAATATAATGGTAATATCAAGATCAACCTGTTCTCACAAACAATTGACCAATACAAGTAAGAGATCTAGGAGCTCAAAGAAAGGCTCAACCCTACGACTCCTCCTAAGGCCCGAGTGCAGAGAAAACAAGAATTTTCACTCCAAATAGTTGAGATGGAGAAACAAGGAAGGGAAGTAGAAGAACTATTCGAGATAGTTGTGCAACTATGGACAATGCTGGAAGAAGACCAGAAGGTCCAACATTGGGACCAAGAAAAGGAGACAATCAACGCTACCATACAAGAGCTCAAACAAAGGAATAAAACTATGAGAATCAAAAAGCACTTGAAGGACACTCAAGACATGAAGAAGTTTAAGAGAGAGTTGAAAGAAGCATAGATGCAGAAGTAAGAAAGAAAATTTGAATTGGAACCCCTCCAAGAACAAGAAACAAAGATGATTTCATAGTTGGAGGAAGAGAAGACAAGTAGAGCACAGGAACAAGCAGAGAGTGCATCATTGATGCAGGAGGAGATAACATCGCATACAATATAGGCGCTAACAAGCAAAACTGCACAGATGAGAGAAAAAGGAAATGAACTAGCATAAAAGTTCCACAGTCTGGACTGGGCAGTTGAGGGAGAACACACCAATTGAGTGGCTCAAGACGAGCCACATGTCAGTGTTGTGGGCCTGTTGGGCATAGGCCTATTTTGAGAAGGAAGGATATTTTGGGTGCGGGCACAATTTTGGAGAAAAGGTCTATTTTCGGAAATACCAAATTTTTGAAAGAATACCTAATTTTGGTAAGCATGCAATCAATGGAAAGAAATCATCATGCATAAAAAGAAGGAAAAACAACATGCAATGAAGGAAATCAACGAGGCACACATGCAGGCATGCCTAACTATGTTATGGTTAGGGTTTGTGATAAATATTGGAACGACTCAATATGGTTAGGGTTTGTGATAAATATTGAATCAATCTTAATTAAACACCTAATCATATCTTTATCACCTCATTTTTCCAAACAACCACACTATGTATCTCACCAATGTTTAACTATTCTATATTATCTAAAAATGCAAATGAGCTATTGTTGATAAAACTCTTTCTTATACTTCATATTATAAATGCACGTAATCTAAGATCCCTATAGTGGTATTTATTATAAATGCACGTAATATAAGAACCTTCATTTCAAATCACACAACTTCCTCACAAACAATTCCTTCCTCGCTCGTCTCTTTAATCAATAAATGCAACTTCTTTATAGATAATTCGTTTGTTTAATCAATATGTGTAAGATTTATAAATAAATAATGTTCTTTAGGATCTAACCGTTCGAAGTCCAATTGATGTTGAAGACTTTCTTGTTTGTAGGAGAAAGGTTTCTTTTAGGATATAATTGTTAGTTATAAGTCCAATTGATGTTGAAGACTTCCGTGTTGGTAGGAGAAAGGTTTCTTTTAGGATATAACCATTAGAAGTTCTATTGATGTTGAAGAATTCCTTGTTTGTAGGAGAAAGGATCCCCTTTACATACTTATTTGATTGTTTATTTTACCTCATAAATATTTGATTGTTTAGTTTACGAAGGTGGACATATTTTGTCCAGTTCTCTTATGCACCTCACACTACCTCTATTTTTTGTTTTTACTTGGTTAATTCTTGAGTCAATCTCAAGTAAACCCACTCCATGTATTTTGTTGTTTTGTATAGTTTTCGTAGGTGTACATATTTTGTCCAGTGCTCTCATCCACTTCACACTATTCATATATTTTATTTTTACTTACTCCCTCTTCACCTTTCTCACACCACTCATATATTTTATTTTTGTTGTGAAACGCTGGAATATAAACCTAGTAACTAGTGAAAATTTGTTGTACTTTTCCCCAAAGACCACAACCCAACTTGGTTACCTCTTGACTCAATCTCAATTAAACACCTAATCATGTCTTTATCATCTCATTTTTCCAAACAACCACACTATGTATCTCACCACAAATGTTTAACTATTATATATTATCTAAAAATGCAAATGAGTTATTGTTGATAAAACTCTTTGTTATACCCCATATTAGAAATGCACTTAATCTAAGAACCCTATGGTTGTCTTTATTAGAAAATTGAAATATACATAGTAGAAATAACATATTTTACCTAGATTTAGATTTAGGAGCGGAACAAACTGATTAATAGATTCAATACAATAAACATGAAGATATGAAGAATAACATAAATATCCAGTGAACAATATCTTCTATGGAATAATGAAATAGGCTAAAACTGTAAAAATGTAGAACTAAAACACTTGCTCGAATGGTGGTAGCTATTTGTGAGAAGATATGTCGTTGCTACATGCATCCGTCAGATCATAATGAATTACAATGAGGCTGTAGAGGGCTTTTTGATATTACTCATGAATGCCAAAACCCTAGACATCCGAAAACCTAACCCTAGGAGGTGAAACGTCAAAAGTCATGTGGGCCTCTGTGGGTAAGTTGGTACCTCAACTTCCCAGATTCGTAACTTTTTCATACGACCTCCATTTTAGGCGCGTGATAGCCTGTTGGAAAAGTCTTTCAAATAAATACACATTTTTTCATCAAACTTTGACTTAGTCTACAGTTTGACTGTGATGAGCCAAAAAAACATTGTTTAGGCTTCCAAAACGTCCCTAGAAGTACAACAAGATGTGCTGACATGAAAATATACAAAATAAGCCAGTTGTATTAGGTGAGAGGCCACCAATATCCACCTAGAATATGTGTAGGGCTTCAAAAAACCCTAGAAGTGTGG
Organism: Picea sitchensis; assembly: GCA_010110895.2. Taxonomy (NCBI): domain Eukaryota; kingdom Viridiplantae; phylum Streptophyta; class Pinopsida; order Pinales; family Pinaceae; genus Picea; species Picea sitchensis. The sequence goes on from SNQJ01S0017260.1 coordinate 56,060, forward strand.
AACCCACAATTACAAAGAAATACAGAAGAACGTGTTTAACTAAAAATGGACAAGAGGAGCCAGTTGGAATAGGTGGGTGGACACCAATATCCAACTGGATCAATCCTCCCCCCTTAGGAAGCAATGCTCTCCTTTCCATTGAGTTCCCCCATCAGGTGAGGAAACTTCTACTAGATTTTTCCCTGGGTTAGCCACTTGCCTTGGTGTAGGAGTTTCCTTGCCTTGACAACCCAATTAAGTTAGATCCTCTGCTGGCGAGTGCCCTTGACCTATGTGTCCACTATATGATCAATGGATTCTTGTTCCATGTAGTCAGGGTTGAGCTTTGTGGGTGTTAGTTGTTCTGCGATCTCTAAGGTGTCCAATAATGGTGGAAAATATGGTCGAAGGAGGTCCACATTGAACATTGGGTGCAGGCCAAGGAAGGGTGAAGTGTTGAGCTCAAAAGAATTGCTACCCATGACCTTGGTGATAGTTTAAGAACCACAAAGAAGTGGGAAGAGCTTCTGATGGGGCCCTATGAGATGCTCCTTCTGCAAATATAACCAGACTTTGTTGCCAACCTGGAATTGGTTTGGTACCCTGTGTTGATCATGGCGCTGCTTGTACTTAGCATTGGATTTATGCAAAATCTCCTGGACCTATTGGCGGATGTGTTGAATCCACTCAACGAATCTGGTAGCTTTGTCAATCACAGAATGATCAAGGGAAGAGTCTGTCTGTGTGGTGGAAAGCAGAAGTGCAACATCAATGGGTCCCAAGGGTTGGAATCCCAGCCCCACCTGAAATGGGATATGGTCGGTGGAGCTATGGAGAGCCTTGTTGTAACTATGTTGAACATAGGGGAGATTATTGTCCCATGTACATGGATGCTTAGAGTTGTACATGTCCATGATGTGCACAATCATCCAATTGATGACCTCTATTTGGTCGTCTATTTTGGGGTGGAAAGCAGTGGATTTTGTGAGCTTGGTGTCCAACAGTGACCAGAGACTCGACCAAAATGTGCTGAGGAACCTTCTATCCTGGGCGGAGATGATGGTATGTGGTATCCTAAAGTGAACCCACACTTGTTCGAAGAAGAGATTGATAATATCTGCCACTGTGATATTCTTCTTGCAAGTTGTGAGAATGGCCATCTTCGAAAATTGATCAACGACCACAAATACACAGTCATTTCCTTGCCTGGTGGATGGAAGGCTAGACATGTAATCCATTGAGATGGATTCCCAAGGCTTCTTGGGAGTAGGAAGAGGGGTGTATAATCCTTTCTTCTTGATGGATGGCTTGGCAATGGCACATATAGTGCAAGATATGATACACTTGCTGACGTCCTGTTGAAGTTTTGGCCAATAAAAATGTTTATGAAGAATGACCACAGGTTTCTCCATGCCAAAATGTCCCACCATCTGACTATAGTGGGCTTCCCAAATCATCTTTGCACGCTCGCTTGTAGGAGCATAGAGATGGCCTAGGTGGCATAATAGTCCATCCTGAATGTGAAAATCGGTGACAATCATGCCTATACCCAAGAGTTGATAGGTGGTGGCAAAGTCCAGGTCTTGCTGATAAAGTTGGGGCCACTCAGATGCTTCATGTCCACAAGAATGGAGCACAGTGGTGAGTGTATCCATAGGAAGTCGATTGAGGCAGTCAACGACACGATTTGAGATACCTTTCTTATACTTGATTTTGATATGGAACTGTTGCAGGTAGGTGGACCACTTCTGATGGCGGTCATTCCACAATTTCCCACGTGTCTATATGAAATGCAGAGGCTTGTGATCAGTGTGTATGATCATCTCCTTTCCTAGAATGTAATGTTTCCATTGACGACATGCTTGTACAATGGAATATATTTTCTTTTCATAGGTGGGGTATTTTCGAACAGTATCTGAGAGTTTCTCACTATGGTATTCCACTGGATGACTGTGTTGAGTGAGAATTGAGCCTACATCATAGTCAGATGCATCGGTTTGAATCTTGAATGGTTTCTACAGATTGAGCAAGGAGAGTACTAGAGATGAGCATAAGAGATGCTTCAAATAATCGAATGCGTGATGTTGTTCCTTCCCCCACACAAAATTGGCCCTGCCACCACCCTTGGTCACCTGGATGAGGGTCCATGCAATATGGGAGAATCTTAACACAAACCGTTGGTAGAAGCTGGCTAGTCCCAAGAAGCTCCGAAGCTCGGTCGGTGTGGTTGAGGCTGTCCAGTCATGAATGAATTGGATCTTAGCTAGATCAACATGTACCCCATGCTCATCAACAGTGTGTCCCAAGTATTGGACCCTGTTCATGCCAAAAGAGAATTTTTCCAAGTTGGCATATAGCTTGTGCTACCATAGAGTGCTCAAAACCTATTGAATATGTCGCATGTGCTCCTCCCACATTATGCTGAAGATGAGGATGTCATCCAAATATACCACCACAAAGGAGTTGGTGAAGGGTCTTGATACATCATCCATCAACCTCATGAAAGTGTATGGTGCATTTTTTAAGCCAAAGGGCATGACTAGTCATTCGAAGAGACCTTCTTTAGACTTGAAGGTTGTCTTCCATACATCAGTTGGTTTGATGGGAACTTGGTGGTAGCCAAAATTTAGGTCAATATTGCTGAAGAAATTTCACCCCTTGAGTTGGTCAAGAAGGTCATCAATCCTGGGAATGGGGTATTGGTTCCTGACTATGATTTTATTTAAGGCTCTGTAATCAATACGGAGTCACCAAGTCCCATCCTTCTTCTGCACCAGTACAATTAGGCTTTCGCAAGGGGAGGAGTTGGGTTTGATGTGCCCCTTTTGAAGAATCTCTTGGATCTAATGTCTGATTTTGTCATTTTCCATCAGTGAGCGACGATATACTGGTCCATTAGGTAGAGGTGTGTCGGGCGTCAGATCAATTGGATGCTTGAATTGGTATTGTGTCAATACCCCTGTAGGTGAGGAGAAGATGTCTCTATATTCTTCCACGATCCCGTCCACTTGATTCTTCTACAAAGAGAGGCTCTATGTAGAGGCACATATGTAGCGGTGACCTTTTTTTTACTGTGAGCATGGATCACAAAGAAGATGAAATTCTCAGTCTGTGAAATGACCTTACTGCATTGCTTAGCAAAGATTAAAGAAATAGCAGTAGGCGACGCTACCTATGGTATCTTGTACAATTGTCTACCCAAAGTAATAATAACACTACAGGGTATAGACTCATACACATCATGATGCTTCCACAAATATGGTTGTCCCAAAATAAAATCACAAACTTCAAGGGGTGAAATATCACATAGTACCTCATCTTTTAAAGGCTTGATGCCGTAGGGAAGATGACATTGTTGGATGACACGGGGATCTCTTCCTTGGCGAATCCAATGAATGGTGTAGAGCTGCAGGTGCAGTGTCATTGGCAAGTCCAACCACTTGATGACCTCTGCTGAAATCAGATTCTTCTAAATACCACTATCGACAATGAAATGGAGCAGAACCCCCTTTACCCACATCCGTGAGTGAAAGAGGCATTCCCCTTCCTTTGGTTCTTCTAGTTCACTTGGTCAAACTTTGGTTGTAGCGACAATGGCACTAGGTTCAATATTGATAATCTGCTTCCCTCCTTCATCATTTGATTCAAAATCAAAATTGTCCTCTAACTCGGAAGCCTTCAGTTCGTCCATGAGTGATTACTTGGAGCTGCATTCTTCGGTGTTGTGCAAAGGTATTTAATGGTACTCACACCATTTTCATATGTCCTTCTTCATGTTCTCATTTCCCTTCTTGTCTTGCAGCTTGGAATGGTTGTTCTAAGGGAAACCATATCGACTTAGTCCCTTGCTATGTGGGTTGGGGCCACCTTTTCCCTGCTTCAACTGTGATGGGTTTGCAGATCCAAAATATCGCCTTTTCTGCTTAAATTTATTCTCGATCTTGACAACGTATCTATAAGCCGTGCCCAATGAGGCGATGTCCAGAAACTCCATTTCTGTTTGAATGTATCTATGCAAACAACCGTGATATTTGAGAACCACATGACACTTAGAGTCTTTGATACGCAATTTGGTGTGTAGGGTATGGAAAATATTGGTGAAATATGGTACTGTCTAGTCCCTTTATTGATGTAGGGTGGTCCATCTAGTGTACTGGTCCTCGTAGCTTCCAACATGGTAGTATTGTTTTTTAATGGCGTCCCGGAAGGAATCCCATGTCGAGGCCACCACAAACATTGCAGATTCATCTACGACCCTTTTCGCATAGTAAGTATCCCACCAGTCTTTAACATGGAGAACGACCTTGAGGAGTGCAAAGTGATCTTTTCCCTATCGAAAAAATTGTCGACCAAAAAATACCCTTCGAGTAGATTCAACCATTTATCTACAACATCCACATCTACCAGTCCTTCAAATAATGGAATATCAAAATTTACCTATACCTTGAAGGGGGTTGCATGGCCGCTTGATGAAGATGCTTCTCATGTGGGCAATCGTCGAAGGATCTGCATGAAGTTGTCCATCATTTTGTTCCTTTTTCGCGCAAGGGATTCCTTAAGCAACATTTTAATAGGATCTCCTACTCCATCATATTTCTTTTCATCCCCCATGGGTTGTTGTATGGCTCAACATGACCAATATTGCAATGGCTCAATTGGTTTGATTCCCAAGTTCTTGTACCTAGATCTTGTTGGGGACATGCACAAAGAAAAATAAATGAAGAGAAGACCGCTCTGATACCACTGATCCAGATTTAGAAATTAGGAGCGGAATGAACTGATTAACAGACTGAATACAATAAACATGGAGATATAAAGAATAACACACATATCTAGTGAACAATATCTTCTATTGAATAATGAAATAGGCTGAAAATGTAAAACTACAGAACTAAAACACTTGCTTGAATGGTGGTAGCTATATCTGAGAAGATATGTGGCTCTAGAGGCCTTTTTGATATTACTCATGAATTCCAAAACCGTAGACATCCAAAAACCTAACCCTAGGAGGTGAAATGTCAAAAGTCATGTGGGCCCCTATGGGTAAGTTGGTACCTCAACTTCCCGGGGTCGTAAATTTTGCATACAACCTCTGTTTTAGGCACGTGATATCCCGTTGGAATTTTTTTTCAAAGAATTACACATTCTGCCATCAAACTCTGGCTCTGTCTAGAGTTTGATTGTGGCGAGCCAAAAAAACACTATTTAGGCCTCTAAAACGATCCTAGAAGTACAACAAGATGTGCTGACATGAAAACATACAAAATAAGCCAGTAGGATTAGGTGAGAGGCCACCAATATCCACCTGGAAGATGTGTAGGGCTTCAGACAACCCCATAAGTGTGGAACCCACAATTACAAAGAAGTACAAAAGAACGTGTTGAACTAAAAATGGACAAGAGGAGCTAGTTGGAATAGGTGGGTGGCCACCAATAGCCAACTGGATCAGATTTACTACAAAAAAGATAGATTGCAACCATAATAGATAAATAAAGAACCACATTATCACCATAATGGTATACCTTTATAAAGGGAAACAATGTTCACTTGCCTTTTCGAGGGGGCAACCTCCATTTGAGCAGAGCTCTAATTAAAAATAATTTCACAAGACATCTCATTACATTGATTCTACTTCCTTATATAGTGTTATTTACTTCCTAGAAACATTCTAGAGAAGGAACTTTCTAGTACGCAAAACCTTCTAGTAAGTCTTCTTACATGTATTTATTTCACATTACCACAAAGGCCTTATTTATTAGAGATGACCTCCATACATAGGAATACATATAAACCTATCTATCTACTTAGGGGGTTAGGGAGATGAGATAATTGTTGAAGGATGTGATAGTCAGAATAGAGATCAAGTTCAGTGAATAATTGAGCACCCTTGAGCTCATCCAAGAGATCATCAATTACTAGAATGGGGAACTTATCCTTGAAAATTATTTTTTTGAGAGATCGAAAGTGAAGACACATGCACTAAGTGACTTATTTTATTAGTACCATGAAAACTAGTGACGGATAAGGATTAGTTCTAGGGTGTATGACACCAAAAACTACAAACTCATGAACCATATTTTCAATTTCCTTTTTTGGGAAAATGGGTGGAAATAAGAGTGTACCATGTGTGGGAGGCTACCTAGTATGAGAAAAATAGAATGATCATGTGCACTGCGGGAGGGTGGCTAGAGGGTGGGTGGCCTTGGGGGATTTCAAACACTAATTGGTTTTGGAAAACACTAAATTCATATTAGGATGGATGGGTTGAGCAGGTGTTTGAAAGGATGAATGGCATGGAACTGGGTTGCAATGATTGAGTGTCATTTTTTAAGAATTTTTCCCATACGATGTGAGCTAATGATATCAGGAGAACCAACTTTAATTCCTTGGAAAGTGTAGTGATGCACCCCCTATTAGAAAATCATGTATAACTCCCAAAAATCCATGGTGATAAGGCCTAATGTCCTTAACCATTCAACACCCAAAACAATGTCGCAACCACCCATTTCAATATCAAACATATGGGTTTTCAAGGAATAATCATCCATTTGAAGCCACACATTTTCACAAGGACCCCCACATTTCATGGAACCTCCATTAGAAATCATGACTTGGAAGTTGTTGACAACATCGATATGGTAGTCGATTTCTCAATCTACCCGTTGATAATTAAAGTTAGAAGGGATACTACTATCAATTAAGATAATGAATTTATGATGTTTGACGTAGCCAATTAATTTGAGGGTTTGGGGAGCCAAAATAAAAGTCAAGGCATGCAGGGCGATTTGGGGTTCCACATCTGGTTGATCGGAGGGACAAATGTCTTCAACTAGCAGAGGTAAAAGTTCCTCAGATGCAACTTCAATGTAATCCTCCAAAATGTCTTATGAAATGGCCATAAAGAGTTTTTTCTAGTTACATTTATTCCCGAGGAAATATTTTTCATCAAAATTGTAGAAGATATCTTTAAGTTAGCATTTTTCCATTTTAGCATAGGTTAAATTTTGAATCTTGAGAGGAGGAGAGGAAGGAGAGGGATTGGTGGGATGGGGGTGGGGAATAAAGGATGTTTTATTTATTTGGGCATTCACCACCTTTTGGGCTTCCCTATCTCTTTGAGAGGCTTCCATCCAAGTAGTAGGGTGATCCATGAAAACTTGGGCACATATATGTAATACCCCAAGGCCGTGATCCATGAAAACTTGGGCCACATTATATGTAATACCCCACAATGGCCCCGCTGAATTGTAATTATGTTTATAGGTCAGTGAGCCAAGTGTTTATAAGCTAGGGATGATCATGTTTATTAGGCTAGGAGCCTGATGTCAGCCAGGAGCCCCACTGTATATGTAAATACTCACATCAATAATATAATTACATCATCGCTGTGTGTGTGACCTAAACCAATGAAGAAGAGTTATGGGGAACTAAGATTTACTAGGAAGGGAAAGGGAAGGCTAAGAGACTAGGAAAAAGGGATAAGATTGAGGGATTAACCTCAAGGGAATATTATAATATATTTTATCTAAAGACTAAGGTCTGGAAATAACCCCGCTATCCTAAGTTCCTTCAGAGGAATGAGGTCCCAAGAGAGCCATGTGTCAACCTTGGCTTTATACATTTTTATGTGGAAAATCGATCGTTGTGGGGGTTCAATATAACATTATTTCCATGCTCTCCATTCACTCATGCACCCAGACACTAAGCATTCATGTAGCCAACCACTTCCTCCATCATTTACCTATGCAAGCTCTGTAACCTGCAAAACCTATGAAGCTAACCCATACTTTTCATTTGAAGCATAATACGATTGCACAGTTCATGAGACATATCACACCCTAGCCATTTTTGTCGCTCCCCACGTTTTTCTCCGGACTAATGTGTATTTCTTTCAATACTGCATCCACCATTTTGGTCAGTTGTGATTAATTTCGATTGGATTGGACTGGGATAAGGATTGAATAAGGTGTTGTCGCCTATGAGAAACTCTCTCCGTGTGAGAGGTTGCCGGGGAAGTGATTTTCCCAGGGAGCCCACACGCTTTATTTCAGAGACTCTGATTACCCCCATTGTTGAAATTCGAAGGGGAGTGGGGCAACCAAAGGACCGGTCACAGAGAAGGGGAACACCCCCGGGTGGTACAAGGTATCACGAGCATGTGGGGAAATGAAGGGACTATAAGTCGGGATGGAGTAGACTCCTCGGGAACTCAATCCCTGACTTTGTATTCTCAGCCTATCCTAGGATTCCCCTTACCCTTGGTGGAGTTTAGTCCCATCTCTGGGTAACTCCAATCACCGATAGTTTATGAAGCTACGGTCTATACAGAGGTCTGCTTGTGGAAGGTCTGCACAGAATTGGTGGTTCATAAAAATATAGGTACCATTTCTATGTAAATTTTATGTTGTGTATCTTGTACATGTCTTGATAGTTATAATATTGCATGTGTTAGTTGTTGGGTGATTTCGCGACAATTTGTGTATTAGTAGAATGCATGCTATATGTTTGTTTATATGTATGATGTTTTTCAAAGAGCTCTGTGTGCCATAGCCCCATAAGTCGATGCCTGGGTATGGACAATTTTGACCATCAAACAGAGCTTAGAAGTTATTTTATTTTATTTTCGCGATGTTGCCCAACGATGTATCGAGGGTGCTACAAATTGGTATTAGAGCCCATGGTTTTAACATTGAACCTCCTGGAATGGGGCCAATTTAATGGAAGTTGGAGTCAAAATTCCAAGGTGGATTCGACACATGTATAGAGTGCCGTGAGTGGCGTCAGAGCCCCGGTGGTAAAATGGAAAGCTCAAAAGGGCCAATGGTTCAAGAAATTCACCAGAGAAAAGAGATCACGGTAACCGTAGGTTTAGAACCACAAAATTTAAATTCGGGCCGTTGTATTTTTTCGGGAGGAATGTTGTGTTGAGCCAAGAAATCCCCCAAAGCTGAAGCTACAAAGTGCCGAAGAACGGATTGTGACGCGGCATGATGATGTCCCCGGTGACGTGGACCTCCCCTACAAATGCCACATGTCATCTAGTTTTGTACTTTTACAGGCCCTGCTAAAATTCAATAGGAACTGGCTACGTGTCACTTGATGGTGGGGAAATGTGTCACCACCTTAATTGATTACATTTGTACTTAGTGGGACCCCCTTGGTTCAAAAATTTGGGAATTCACATTCAAGGAAATGATGGGAGAAGTTATGGAATTGTCTAAAGTTCAAATCTATGGAGTGTTAGAGTGACGTGGCTTGATGATCGCCACCAAAGTGAGTATGGACTCTTGTTCCTGTGAGTTCGACATTCAAAAATTTTTTGAGGGATGTTGCGCAGAAAAACTCTGAAGTCTGGCTAGTGGAGCCCCTAGTTCAAAGGTAAAATCGCACAATGAGTTTGCTAGTTCGGGGGTCCAGGGGTTTTGTGATGTGAAAAAGGAGAAAACCTTCAAGCCCAAAGTTTTGAAGTCAAATGAAGCACATGAGTGGCGAATGTCACATCAATGTGATATAGCGGACGCGGGTACGTTGGACACCTTCCATGTGTCACCGATTTTGTTTCTTTTCAACATCGCTCGTGCTGCTGAACTTGACACGCCACACCGTGATTCGACCACATGTATACTTCTTATGTTCTTCCATGTGGAAACCCTCTAGTGCGTGGTTGTTGATGAATACCGTGAGTTGCCAATTCACCAATTTGAGGCAACAAGATGGATCCTTAGAAATCCATAAGCCTGGAGTCTCGGAGCCCGGAGCTCTTATTGACCATAGATCTAAATAGTGAATGAGAACCATCGATGAGTGCACCCTCTGAGTATTCAAAAATTCTATGGTTGGGAGGTTAGAGGTGTACGTAAAGTCCGGCTCAAGCCCGGTTCAAGTCACGGTGAATGCCAATGATCGCAGATGATGACATCACCTAGGTGATGTGGACCCCTGTAGTACGCCATGTGACAATTTATTTCATGCCTATGGTATGTGTGTTGTACCAGTGAGAACCAGACATGTTCCAACCATTGATTGGGCCACGTCTCCCATCAGCTTTGATATGTACACTCCTTGTTTTTGACATGTAGCACTCCTTTGGTGTGTGAGTATTGATAATATTCTGGAAGTTTGAAGATTCGACATTCGAGGATATGGGAGTGTGAAGGTATATCTTTCAAAGATTGAAGATCTGAAGAGGCAGTTGTTTGGAAGTTCGCCACTTTGACATTCAGAGGAAATTAGGTGAGGTGAAAGGAAAAAACTCTAAAGCCCAAAGTTACAGATCCCTGGAGGAACGAAGCATAGAATAAGCACCTTATAGGTAGTGCTTGGTCACATTCCATGGTCACATTCATTTGGGGGTCGAAGAAAAATGGCTAGTGCTCGAAAATTGTTTTTAAGAACAAAAAATGGCTTAAAGAAGAAGTCTGTGAGGTTCTATACAATCAGACTGCGATGTAAATAAGTCCCGTGGAACTGGGGCATCCAATCTGTGGTCCAAGAACAAAATTCAACCTGTAATAGGCGACTACATGTGTAAAGATCAACTTTTACTAAAAGAACAATTTTCGATAACTGATAACTCTTTTGCTCAAGACCATTCGCATGAAAGGAGGCTAGGAAAGGGTTCTGAAACAATAGAAGGTAAAATGTTCACCCAAAAATCGGACTGGAAATGTCAATTCTAGGGAAATAAGGTAAAGGAAGTCCGATATATTATTGTCCAAAAATGGTTCAAGTTTTCTTGAAATTATTGAGAACAATTAGCCCGACAAAGTTCTGTTGGCTAGACATTTTTGTAGAGTTAACAACTATCAAGAAGAAAAAAATCATCATAGAGTGAAGAGAGGGATGGATGATGCATAAGAGGCTTACAATCAAGAATATTAGATTAGATACCATCAAGTTTGAAGGAACAAACCCAATGGACATGGAGAAGAAAAGGATGAAAACTTAAACTGCTGGAGACGATTGTAGCACTATGTGAATGATGTCCACAAATACAAGGATGATAATGAAAGGCTTTGGACAATGCTACAACTACAACAAGACTCTCACATGAAGTTAATGAAAATCCTCGACATAATTGAAAAGAAGTTGGATAAGGAGAGTGGGTTTTTAATAAATCAGGAAGCCATGGGACCCCCGAGGGAAAAGGAAGATCAAGGGAGTGATGAGAATGCATTATCAACATCACCGTCACTCTCAAAGACAATCCAAAAGGAGAGCACATAGCAGCTCATGTCCATCCCCCGAAGCATAAGAGGTCCTGTCGATGAACTGAGAGGAGAAATGAACAAGATCAAACCTCCTACCTTGATGGAGAGAACAAGAAAGATGAATATGCAAAAACATGGTTCTTGGGCATGAGAAAATATTTCCAAATACATAATTATTCTTCTCATGTATGGCAAGAATTCTAAGATCATCACTGAAGGAAAGGAATATGTGTGGTGGGATCATCTTGTGCAAGTGAAAAACATCAGAGAGAAGAATGTTACATGGAAGGAATTCAAGAATCATTTTGAGAAAGAAATACTTGACCAAGAGGTATTATGACAAAAAGATGAAAAAGTTCTTTGAACTCAAACTAGGTAGCATGACCATTGATGAGTATGAAACGAGATTTTTAGAACTGTTGAAGTATGTCTCCTTCATAAGGGATGAGACAATTAATATCCAAAGGTATCTGAGTGGGATACCATCTTTCATTAGTGACGAAATTTAGTATGATGATCCTAAAACTTTGGAGGAAACCATAAGGAGAGCCAAGTGCTTATACAATAAACATAAGGGGAAGTATACTTTCCAAATATCTTGGGAAGATAAGAAGAAATTAAAGATGGAGCAGAGGAAGAAGGGGAACAAGCCACCCTTCTTCAAAAGTAGTTCTCGGGGACAACAAACCCCTAGAGAGCCCATAGTGACTGAGACAAGTGGGCAAAGGCTAAGTCAAACACCCATTCAATGTTGGGGTTGTAAAGGAGATCAAATGTATAAAGATTGTCCACACATAAGTGATAAAGTGAGAGTTGTCCACAATGTAAAACAAGTTGAAACAATGGAGGACATGGGTAGGAGTGTTCCAAGGATCTACACATCCCTAGACAACAAGCAAGTAGAGTTTCAATCACACATGATTGAAGTAGAATGTATGATAAATAACCACGCCTTTACTATTTTAATAGATTTAGGAGCTAGTCATAGCTAGATAGATCCTAAGGTAGTGGAAAGATTACAATTGCCAAGAAGCAAGCATGGGAAATCTTTGTTGGTGCAACTAGCTATAGGAGCCACGAGAAAATTTGTTGAGCTGATTAAATCATGCCCAATGGACATGAATGGGATAAGTACCAAGGCGGATTTGAACATCCTACCCTTGGGTTCATATGACTATTTAATTGGTATGGATTGGTTGGATGAACACCATGATATATTATACTGTCATAACAAGGAATTTACTTGCTTGAATGAGGAAGGGAACCCAAGAACAATCCAAGGAATTCCCAGGGCAGTTATTGTCTGAGAGATCTCAACAATGCAACTAAAGAAGTGTTACAAGAAGGGCTGCCAAATATTCGTAGCTCATATGGAGGAAGCACCTAAGGATAATGTGCCAAATCTTGAGGATCATGCGATACTAAAGGAATTTGAATATGTGTTTAAATAAATACCGGGATTACCTCCTAAAAGAAATGTTGATTTCTCTATAAATATGATGCCTGGAGTAGCTCCAGTATCTAAGACTCCCTACAAGATGAGTACACCAGAGCTGAAGGAATTGCAAATGCAACTTGAAGAAATTTTGAAGAAGGGGTATATATGCCCAAGTGTGTCACCTTGGGGTGCCCTAATTTTATTTGTGAAGAATAAATACGAGACATTGAGGTTTTGTATTGATTTCAGGTAGTTAAACAAAGTAACTATAAAGAACAAGTATCCTTTGACAAGGATTGATGATCTCTTTGATCAGTTAAAGGATGAAAGGATATTCTCAAAAATTTAATCTCATTTTAGGATACCATCAAGTAAGGATCAAAGATGAAAACATCAACAAGACGACCTTCAGAACAAGGTACACACATTGCGAGTTCACAGTGGTGCCATTTGGGTTATCAAATGCACTAGGTGTTTTCATGTGCTTAATGAATGGTGTTTTCTGGGAATACTTAGACAAGTTTGTGATTGTCTTTTTGGATGACATCCTTGTATATTCCAAGTCAGAAGAATAACATGAACATCACTTGAGGATGATGTTACAAGTGTTAAGAGAGTGCCAACTATATGCCAAATTGAGAAAGTGCTCATTTTATCAGAACCGGATTCACTATTTGGGGCATATCATATCCGAATAAGGGATTGCAATGGACCCTGAAAAGATTGAAGATATTAAAGGGTGGACAACACCTAAGAATATAACAAAAGTTATATCCTTCATGGGTCTAGTTGGCTACTATAGAAAATTCGTTGCAGGGTTTTCAAGGATTGCTCACCCAATTACTTCCTTTCAAAGGAAGTGGGTGAAGTTTCAGTGGACAACAGAGTGTGAAAAGGAGCTTCCAACATTTGAATCAGTTGTTAACTAGTGTGCCAATCATGAGGATTGTAGATACTAATGAGGATTTCATGGTTTGCACAGATGCATGCAAAGAAGGACTTGGTGGATTCCTTAGTCATAATGGATTTGTGGTATGTTTTGAATCTAGAAAATTGAAAGAGCATGAAAGACTCTAAGACACTCATGATTTGGAGTTGGAAGCCATAGTACACGCCTTAAAGAAGTGGAGGCACTACCTCACGGGAAAAAAGTATGAGCTGAGGACAAACCATAATGGTCTGAAATATTTGTTTGATCATCCAACTTTAAATTCCAAGCAGAGAAAATGGTTAGAATTCCTCTGTGAGTATGACTTTGATATCAAGCACATCAAAGGAAAATAGAACAAAGTGGTTCATGCAATTATCATGAGAGTTCATGAATTGCATGCTACAACCATTATAATGTATCAACATGATCTTAAAGGAAAAAATTTTGAGGCTACAAAAGAAGATTTGCAGTACATGGAGTTAGTAACAAAATTACAACAAAGTAAAATGCAACAGAAGGTTGAAGATTATAAATGGGGAATTGATGAAATTCTCCTATACGGGAACAAAATTTATGTACCCAATTCTCATGAATTAAGGAGTATGGTCCTGAAAAAGATGCATAATGTACCTTATGTTGGACACCTAGGATATAAAAAAACCATTGTTGCTATCAAGATCCAACACTATTGGCTAGGCATGAAGAAGGAAATTGCCGAGTACATTGCTAAATGTCTGGAGTGTCAAAAGGTCAAGGCTGAGCATAGACACCCAACTAGGTTGCTGCATCTGTTGCCCATTCCTAAGTGGAAGTGGGAAGTGGTGTCAATGGATTTCATCACCAAATTGCCCAGAACAAGCAAGCAACATGATTCTATCATGGTGGTGGTGGACAAGCTTACTAAAGCTGCCCATTTCATTCCAATGAAGATTACTCATAAGGCAACCAATGTTGTTGATATTTATATGAGGGAAGTAGCACACTTGCATGGCATACCCAAGACAATTGTGTTTGACAGAGACCCAAAGTTCACCTCAAGGTTCTGGAAGGGATTATTCAAAGGGTTTAGAACAAATATGAACTTCAACACAACTTATCATCCCGAGTCTGATGGGAAAACAAAAAGGGTGAACCAAGTGATAGAGGATATGCCAAGGATGTACGTGATGGAAAAACCATCTAAATGGGAAGAATATATACACTTGGTATAATTTTCTTACAATAATGGGTACCAAGCATATCTGAAGGTGAGCCCATTTGAGACACTTTATGAAAAAAAGTGCAACACACCAGTAAGCTGGG
>SNQJ01S0017260.1:70929-85440 GCA_010110895.2 Picea sitchensis
AAGTTATTTTTAATTGGATATATTCTCAATTGGAGGTTGCAACCTTGAAGTAGAAAGTGAATATTTATCCCAATAATAAAGGTATAATGTTATGGTCCTATTTGGTTCTTTATTTGGATATTATGGTTTCAATCTATATTTTATGCAACAAATCTAGGTAAAACTAGTATTTATGCTCTATATATTTCAATTTGACAATAGAGAACACCATAGGTGGTATCAGATCACTTTCATGAGAACATAGTTTAGAGATAGAAAACATCCAGGCTAGAGATGTGTTTCGGTGTCTATAAATGACATAGTGATCTATTGTTAAATAAGTAAAATTGTAGTAGGGGAAGCATACACATAGGAAATACAAGAGGTTTCACCTACTGGGACACCCTTGTAACCCATGTTGATACCCCTTCTAGTTGTATCACATAAAACAACACTTTATTTGGAGCTTCAAGTCCACATACCCTCAAGTATATCAAAAGTCCACTAGGTTTCCTAAAACTAGCCTTAGATAAGTTGATTGATCATATAACTTCTATAGTGGCACCGATAATTATGCTCAGGAAGATTACTCTTTAGTACCTAGGTAATCGAGTAGTGTGGCTAAGGGTGAGGTCAAGCCTCCTTAGTCAAAGCCCACAGAAATTGGGTTGTGTACTACTATTGGACCCCACACATATATCAAAGAGCTATAACACTTGGCACTTACTTGTCCTCAAGACCCCTTGAAACCCTACTCCTTGCTACCAGTCCTAAAAAATCATACAAAATGAGCTATCTTGAAAATTTTCATATTCAATCTCTGGAAACCCCGCTTCCTGCTACCAGTCAAAAAACTTCCTACATAAACTAAAGTATTGAGAATTTGAGCTTTCTATCAGCACAATATTATTTAGGTGGTATTATAACTCTACATGAGTAAGAAAAAATAAAAATATATAGGTCCTCACTACACCCTTATTTGGGACCTATCTCAATAGATTCCCTCTCTCACATTGATTATAGTGGTACCACTCTCTAGTAAGCCTTTTTTGGTGGATCTACTCATGCCATTATCTGAAAACTATCTCAACAGGGACAGAAAGCAACACTTATCACATTTTTACCACTCTCCAATGAGTCTTTTTTGGTGGACCCACTCACCAATCGAGTCTCCACCTTGAAAACTTTGTGTGAGGATTTGCAACACCAACTGGGTTGTACCCACTATCTGCCAAGAAAATATTTTCTTTTGTGAATGCCAATCTCAAAAAATTGGACTCAATATTAGAATGATCCGGATTGGATAGTTATATTATTTTTCATCTATCTCAATGCTTTGAGAGTGGAAAATATTGGAGGAATCAACTTGCAAAGACATTTTAATGGTAGGCCCTAGTTTGGAGACTTGGGGTTTAAAAAAATTTGGAGCCATTTTGAGGTTTCAAACAGAATTGTTTTTGGGTCAAAAATTTCCTACACCCCTAGACGTTATTCTACATATCAATACCTTTCCAATGGTGCAAAAATCACGTCAATCAGAGGTCGTATGAAAATGTTAGTCCTCCCACAAGTTGACCTACCATGTTGACCACCATGGTATCAGTGGATGCCACGTCAACCCCCATTACTTACGCATATGGGCTATCCATGTATGGACTTTCAAGAACATCCTAGAAGGTCCAAAACCTTATCACAATTAAGGGTTGAGGAAGTCAAAACCCTACCTCTAGATGTCTATCGAGTGATGTTAAATACTGGGCCACTAGGAGGAGAAAGGGCTCCATTATTTAGCATCATATTTGTTCCACAGTTGAGCAGAGCACCTTGGAGTGGTATTTTGAGAGCATAACAAAGGAGGATAGATTATGCAGAAGCCATATAGGTCACGATGTCAAATGAAACTCCATGTAGAGTGTCTTTTTTTTCTACTTGCATTTGAAGAAAAGAGAGTAGAGCATCCTTACCTTCTAGTTGGGTTTTATCCCATATTGGGATTCCCATGTTGTATCTTGTGTTTATTTATGGATGGTGTGCAATTATTTATTTACATTCTCTATTTTTCACATTTTAAGAATAAAACCAATAATTAAAGAATATGAGATCTAAAGGAAATTATCCTTGACAGTAAAGATTTCAGTATTTTATTAGATCAGTTCTGATGAATTGTATAGTGTAATATCCATGACAATTTACTCATCATATAACAAATGTCCCAACTCATGACAATGTACAATCAATTCAAGGACCAACCATCCCAACCAAAGGGAGTTGAATCATCCAATCCCATGGAGCTAACCCTCACCAACTTGTTTGTGATCCTATGAATCAAGCATGGCATCAAATACCTAAAGTGGATATAAAGAACTTTGATGTCTCCAACCCCACAGGCTGGGTCACTTAAATGAAACAATATTTTTCCCTATATGGCATCAACAATGCCTTAATGAAAAATCATGTGGGTGTCTTACATTTAGGTCTTGAACGTTGGAAATGGTGGCAATGGCATAAAAAATCACATAGGGGTTATATTGCTTGGACACAATTTCTCACAAACCTATATGAATGTTTTGAACTAAACACTCATTATTTGGGTCACCTGACCAATCTTAAATAATTTGGTATAGCTGAAGATTTGATCTTAGCTTTTGAGCAACTCGCTTTCAACATTTAAGGCATGTTACATACCTTCTTCTGGGAATGCTTTGTTAGTAGTTTGAAGGAAGTGATATTGCAACAACCCCAGCCATCTGTTGGGCAACATTACTTGAAAATAAAAATAAAAATAACTTCTCACTTTGTTTCTAATAGTCAAAATTGTCCATATCCAAGCATAGACCTGCGGGAATATTGAACACAGAGCTCTTTGCAGAACATCATACATAAAAACTTAAACAGATAATATGCATTCTACTAATACACAAATTAATGCGGAAATCACAACAATCTTCTACAACATATAACACAAGAAATATTATAATTAATAAGACATGTACAATATACACAGGATAAACTTTACATAGAAATGATACTTATATTTTTATGAAGGCCACCAACTACATGCAGACCTTCCATGAAACTCCTAGCCTTAGACCACGCTGCTCCAAAATATCAACAGTGGTTCACCCCCAAGTTGGGACTAAACTCCACCCAGGGTAAGGGGAATCCTAGGCTAGGCTGAGGTTACAAAGTCTCTAGGAACGATTATGTTCCCAGGATTCCACTCACATCCACAGCTTATAGTCCCGCATTCCCCACATACATGTCCCACCCCAAGGAGTGTGCCCCTTCTCTGCTTGATAGTCCTTCAGTTGTCCCACTCCCCTTCCATGGCTTTAGCAACAGTTCAGAAAGGAAGTCTTAGAGAACTAAAATTGTCTTGAGGCTCCCTCTAGGAAAATCACTTCCCCATCAACCTCTCTCACCTAGACAGAGTTTCTCACAAACCTAAAAACCTACTTCTTCATTCCATCTCCTAGGAAAATCCAGTTAGGGTAATCACAGCAGAAAAATCGGCTATGGCTCTGGTAATGACAACAAGCCACACCAGTCTAGAGAAAAATGTGGGAAGCAACCACAAAATTTCTAGGGTAAATATGGCTCAAGAAATACGCAGTCGGGTTGTGCTTCACAGGATTAAAACAAGTTAGCTTCATAGGTTTTGCAGGTTACAGAGCTTGCAGAGTTCAATGATGGAGGAAGTGGTTGGTTGGGTGAATGCTCAGTGTCTGAGTGTGTGCATGAATGGGGATCATGGAAAGAATGTCAGAGAGAACCCCATAATGACTGATTTCCCACATAAAACTGCATACACCAAGGTTGACACATGGATCTCTTGGGAGCTCGTTCCTCTCCATTTGGAGTTCGTTCCTCTCCCAAATGAACTTAGGATAACAAGGGTTATTTCCCAAACCTCAGTCTTTAGAGAAAACATATTATAATATTCCCTTGGGGTTAATCCCTCAAGATTAACCCTTTTTCCTATCCTCTTATCCCCTTCCCTTTCCCTTCCCAATGGAGCTTAGTCACCCATAACGCTTTCTTCGTGGTCAGTTTACACACAGCGATGTAATTATATTAATGATGTGAGTATTTACATATACAAAATCAAGCTCCCTGACCTTCAACATCTAGGTTGTCTGGCCTAATAAACACATAAGCATCCCATCTTATAAACACTTAGCTCACCAGCATATAAACATAATTACAATTTAGTAGGGGCTCAGCCTTGGGGTATTACAATCCCCTCCCATTATTTATGCACTGTCCTCAGTGCATCATATTTACACATTACAACAAGATTTTCAAAAATCTTCAAAAAGATGCGGGTATTCTGCCTACATGGCCTCTTCGTTCTCCTAAGTGGCATCCTCAGGATCGTACCATGTCCATTGGACCTTTACAAGATCGATGGCTCAATTCTGGAGTAGCTTCATTTTATGGTCCAGAATGTGTACCAGATTCACTTTAAAAGCACCTTCTAGCTCCACCTGAATCACATTCCAATAAATAACATGATTAGCATCAGGTATATATTTCTTAAGCAATGATACATGGAATACATTATGAATGGTCATAGATGCAGGTAATGCAAGCATATAAGCTACAAGCCCAATCCTTTCTAGGATTTCAAATGGCCCACAGTAATGAGCTACCAATATGGAACAGTTTCCCAACTTCAGGGAACTTCTATTGACCTTCACTTTCAGAAACACATGATCACCAATACATAATTCTCTGTGAATTCTACCCTTATCAGAGTATATTTTCTGCATTTCTTGAGCATCCTTTAAATTTTTCTTAATCTCTAACATCTTCTCTTCCATTTCCCTGAGCAACTCAAGCCCAACTACTGCTCTATTAGCCATAGATGATTTTAGGGGATAAATTTCGTAAATGGGCTAATTTTCCATGTTTTTTCCAAAAATATGATTCGCTAATTTCCATTTTTTCTAAAAATGATTCGCCCAAATTCAATAGAATAAAATTATTTTACCTTAAAAATAGCCAAAATTTTATAGAAACTATATAAAATCCTTAGGAATTTGAAATTTTTTACAAAAATATAGCCAAATATTTCACATTTTGCATATTAAGGACTAGTAATATTAGCCCACATTTCTACATTTTAATATAAATTTCCATCCTTAAAATTATCCCTGCTATTAGCTGGTTTTCCCCAGCTTACTGGTGTGTTGCACTTTTTTTCATAAAGTGTCTCAAATGGGCTCACCTTCAGATATGCTTGGTACCCATTATTGTAAGAAAATTATACCAAGTGTATATATTCTTCCCATTTAGATGGTTTTTCCATCACGTACATCCTTGGCATATCCTCTATCACTTGGTTCACCCTTTTTGTTTTCCCATCAGACTCGGGATGATAAGTTGTGTTGAAGTTCATATTTGTTCTAAACCCTTTGAATAATCCCTTCCAGAACCTTGAGGTGAACTTTGGGTCTCTGTCAAACACAATTGTCTTGGGTATGCCATGCAAGTGTGCTACTTCCCTCATATAAATATCAACAACATTGGTTGCCTTATGAGTAATCTTCATTGGAATGAAATGGGCAGCTTTAGTAAGCTTGTCCACCACCACCATGATAGAATCATGTTGCTTGCTTGTTCTGGGCAATTTGGTGATGAAATCCATTGACACCACTTCCCACTTCCACTTAGGAATGGGCAACAGATGCAGCAACCTAGTTGGGTGTCTATGCTCAGCCTTGACCTTTTGACACTCCAGACATTTAGCAATGTACTCGGCAATTTCCTTCTTCATGCCTAGCCAATAGTGTTGGATCTTGATAGCAACAATGGTTTTTTTATATCCTAGGTGTCCAACATAAGGTACATTATGCATCTTTTTCAGGACCATACTCCTTAATTCATGAGAATTGGGTACATAAATTTTGTTCCCGTATAGGAGAATTTCATCAATTCCCCATTTATAATCTTCAACCTTCTGTTGCATTTTACTTTGTTGTAATTTTGTTACTAACTCCATGTACTGCAAATCTTCTTTTGTAGCCTCAAAATTTTTTCCTTTAAGATCATGTTGATACATTATAATGGTTGTAGCATGCAATTCATGAACTCTCATGATAATTGCATGAACCACTTTGTTCTATTTTCCTTTGATGTGCTTGATATCAAAGTCATACTCACAGAGGAATTCTAACCATTTTCTCTGCTTGGAATTTAAAGTTGGATGATCAAACAAATATTTCAGACCATTATGGTTTGTCCTCAGCTCATACTTTTTTCCCGTGAGGTAGTGCCTCCACTTCTTTAAGGCGTGTACTATGGCTTCCAACTCCAAATCATGAGTGTCTTAGAGTCTTTCATGCTCTTTCAATTTTCTAGATTCAAAACATACCACAAATCCATTATGACTAAGGAATCCACCAAGTCCTTCTTTGCATGCATCTGTGCAAACCATGAAATCCTCATTAGTATCTACAATCCTCATGATTGGCACACTAGTTAACAACTGATTCAAATGTTGGAAGCTCCTTTTCACACTCTGTTGTCCACTGAAACTTCACCCACTTCCTTTGAAAGGAAGTAATTGGGTGAGCAATCCTTGAAAACCCTGCAACGAATTTTCTATAGTAGCCAACTAGACCCATGAAGGATATAACTTTTGTTATATTCTTAGGTGTTGTCCACCCTTTAATATCTTCAATCTTTTCAGGGTCCATTGCAATCCCTTATTCGGATATGATATGCCCCAAATAGTGAATCCGGTTCTGATAAAATGAGCACTTTCTCAATTTGGCATATAGTTGGCACTCTCTTAACACTTGTAACATCATCCTCAAGTGATGTTCATGTTATTCTTCTGACTTGGAATATACAAGGATGTCATCCAAAAAGACAATCACAAACTTGTCTAAGTATTCCCAGAAAACACCATTCATTAAGCACATGAAAACACCTAGTGCATTTGATAACCCAAATGGCACCACTGTGAACTCGCAATGTGTGTACCTTGTTCTGAAGGTCGTCTTGTTGATGTTTTCATCTTTGATCCTTACTTGATGGTATCCTAAAATGAGATTAAATTTTTGAGAATATCCTTTCATCCTTTAACTGATCAAAGAGATCATCAATCCTTGTCAAAGGATACTTGTTCTTTATAGTTACTTTGTTTAACTGCCTGAAATCAATACAAAACCTCAATGTCTAATATTTCTTCTTCACAAATAAAATTAGGGCACCCCAAGGTGACACACTTGGGCATATACACCCCTTCTTCAAAATTTCTTCAAGTTGCATTTGCAATTCCTTCAACTCTGGTGTACTCATCTTGTAGGGAGTCTTAGATACTGGAGCTACTCCAGGCATCATATTTATAGAGAAATCAACATTTATTTTAGGAGGTAATCCCGGTATTTATTTAAACACATATTCAAATTCCTTTAGTACCGCATGATCCTCAAGATTTGGCACATTATCCTTAGGTGCTTCCTCCATATGAGCTACAAATATTTGGCAGCCCTTCTTGTAACACTTCTTTAGTTGCATTGTTGAGATCTCTCAGACAATAACTGCCCTAGGAATTCCTTGGATTGTTCTTGGGTTCCCTTCCTCATTCAAGCAAGTAAATTCCTTGTTATGACAGTATAATATAGCATGGTGTTCGTCCAACCAATCCATACCAATTAAATAGTCATATGAACCCAAGGGTAGGATGTTAAAATCTGCCTTGGTACTTAGCCCATTCATGTCCATTGGGCATGATTTAATCAGCTCAACAAATTTTCTCGTGGCTCCTATAGCTAGTTGCACCAACCAAGATTTCCCATGCTTGCTTCTTGGCAATTGTAATATTTCCACTACCTTAGGATCTATCTAGCTATGACTAGCTCCTAAATCTATTAAAATAGTAAAGGCATGGTTATTTATCATACATTCTACTTCAATCATGTGTGATTGAAACTCTACTTGCTTGTTGTCTAGGGATGTGTAGATCCTTGGAACACTCCTGCCCATGTCCTCCATTGTTTCAACTTGTTTTACATTGTGGAAAACTCTCACTTTATCACTTCTGTGTGGACAATCTTTATACATTTGATCTCCTTTACAACCCCAACATTGAATGGGTGTTTGACTTAGCCTTTGCCCACCTGTCTCAGTCACTATGGGCTCTCTAGGGGTTTGTTGTCCCCGAGAACTACTTTTGAAGAAGGGTGGCTTGTTCCCCTTCTTCCTCTGCTCCATATTTAATTTCTTCTTATATTCCCAAGATATTTGGAAAGTATACTTTCCCTTATGTTGATTGTATAAGCACTTGGCTCTCCTTATGGTTTCCTCCAAAGTTTTAGGATCATCATACTAAATTTCATCACTAATGAAAGATGGTAGCCCACTCAGATACCTTTCGATATTAATTGTCTCATCCCTTATGAAGGAGACATACTTCAACATTTATAAAAATATCGTTTCATACTCATCAATGGTCATGCTACCCAGTTTGAGTTCAAAGAACTTTTTCATCTTTTTGTCATAATACCTCTTGGTCAAGTATTTCTTTCTCAAAATGATTCTTGAATTCCTTCCATGTAACATTCTTCTCTCTGATGTTTTTCACTTGCACAAGATGATCCCACCACACATATTCCTTTCCTTCCAGCTGATATATAGAAATTCTTCCTTCTGCATGAGAAGAATAATTATGTATTTGGAAATATTTTCTCATGCCCAATAGCCAGGTCTTGACATATTCATCTTTCTTGTTCTCTCCATCAAAGGTAGGAGGTTTGATCTTGTTCATTTCTCCTCTCAATTCATCAACCCCGGACCTCTTATGCTTCCTGACAGGGGATGGACATGAGCTGCTATGTGCTCTCCTTTTGGATTGTCTTTGAGAGTGATGTTGATGTCTGTTATCACTCCTTGATCTTCCTTTTCCCTCAGGGGTCTCGTGGCTTCCTGATTTATTAAAGCCACTCTCCTTATCCAACTTCTTTTCAATTATGTCCAGGATTTTCATTAACTTCATATTGAAGTCTTATTATTGTTCCTTGGCCTTCATAAGCCTTTCATTATCATCCTTGTGACTGTGGACATCTGTCTGCAATTTTCTAATGGTCTAAACCAGATTTAAGTTTTCATCCTTTTCTTCTCCATGTCCATTGGAGTTTGTTCCTTAAACTTTCAAATGGACATACATTCCTCTAATCTAATATTCTTGATTGTAAGCCTCTTGTGCATCCTCCATCTCTCTTCACTCTATGATGATTTTTTTCTTCTTGATAGTTGTTAACTCTGCAAAAATGTGCAGCCAACAGAACTTTGTCAGGCTAATTGTTCTCAATAATTTCATGAAAACTTGAACCATTTTGGTTCAATAATATATATCAGACTTCCTTTTACTTATTTCCTAAGAATTGACATTTCAGATCCAATTTTTGGGTGAACATTTATATTCTATTGTTCAAGACCTTTCTAACGCCTCCTTTCATGCTCGAATCGGAGTCTTGAGCAAAGAGTTATGGTTATCTGAAAATTGTTCTTTTCGTGAAGTTGATCTTTGCACATGTGATCTTCTTCTGGAGTTGAATTTTGTTCTTGGACCCTGGATGGATCCTTCTCTTCAAGTTCACAGGACTTATTTACATCACTCGGTGCAGGTGTGTATAATCAAGAACCTCACAGACTTCTTCTTTAAGCCATTTTTTTGTTCTTAAAAAACAATTATGGGCACTAGCCCTTTTTCTTCGGCCCCCAAACACATGTGACCACGGGCTGTGACCGAGTGTTGGCTGCAAGGATCTTGTCCTATGATTTGGGGCTCTGGAACTTCGGGCTTCAGAGTTTTTCCTTTCACCTCACCTAATTTCCTCTGAATGTCAAAGTGGCGAACTTCCAAACAATTGCCTCTTCAGAGCTTCAATCTTTGAAAGATATGCCTTCTTCACCATCCATTTCCTCCAAACGTCGAATCTTCAAACTTCCAGAATATTATCAATACTCACACACCAAAGGAGTGCTACATGTCAAAAACAAGGAGTGTACACATATCCAAACTGATAGGTGACACATGGCCCAATCAATGGTTGGAACATGTCTGGTTCTCACTGGTACAACACACATACCATAGGCATGAAATAAATTGTCACATGGCATGCTTACAGTGGTCCACATCACCCTAGGTGATGTCATCATGCCACGTCACATTGGCATTCTGTGACTTCAGAACTTCGGGCTTCGACGAACTTTACACATGCACACCTCTAACCTCCCAACCATAGAATTTTTGAATACTCAGAGGGTGCACTCATCGATGGTTCTCATTCACTATTTAGATCTATGGTCAATAGGAGCTCTGGGCTCCGAGACTCCAGGCTTATGGATTTCTAAGGATCCATCTTACGCTGCCTCCCAAATTGGTGAATTGGCAACCTACTGAAGTATTCATCAACAACCACGCACTAGAGGGTTTCCACATGGAAGAACATAAGAAGTATACATGTGGTCGAATCTGAGGGGTGACACGTGTCAAGTTCTAACTGGCACGAACAGTATTTGAAAAGAAACAAAATCAGTGACACATGGAAAGTGTCCAACATGCCCACGTCACTATACGTGATGTCAGCATTCTACGCCACTCATGTGCTTCGTGACTTCAAAACTTTGGGCTTCGAAGGTTTTCTCCTTTTTCACATCACAAAACCCCTGGACCCCCGAACTAGCAAACTCATTGTGCAGTACACCTTTGGAGCTTCAGGGCTCCACTACTTCGGAGCTTCAGGAGTTTTCTCTGCAACATCCCTCAAAAATTTTGAATGTCGAACTCCCGAACAAGTCCATGTCACTTTTGGTGACGTCATCAAGCCACGTCACTCTAACACTCCATAGATTTGAACTTTAGACAATTCCATAACTTCTCCCATCATTTCCTTCGAATGTCGAATTCCCAAATTTTTGAACCTTCTGGGGTCCACTAAGTACAAATGTAATCAATTAAGGTGGTGACACGTGGCCCCACCATCGAGTGACACATGTCGGATTCCTATTGGTACAACAGGGCCTATAAAAGTACAAAACTAGATGACATGTGGCATTCCTAGGAGAGGTCCACATCACCCAGGGGGACATCATCATGCCGCGTCACAATCCGTTCTTCGGCACTTTGTAGCTTCAGCTTTGGGGGATTTCTTGGCTCAACACAACGTTCCTCCCGAACAAGTACAACGGCCCAAATTTAAATTTTGTGGTTCTAAACCTACGGTTACCGTGATCTCTTTTCTCTGCTGAATTTCTTGAACCATTGTACCTTTTGAGCTTTCCATTACCACCCAGGAGCGCTCTCAGCACCACTCTGGCACTCTATACATCGAATCCCTGTGGAATTTTGACTCCAACTTCCACATTCGTGGCCCATTCAGGTTCAATGTTAAAACCATGGGCTCTAATACCAATTTGTAACACCCTCAGCCATCTGTTGGGCAACATCACTTGAAAATAAAAATAAAATAACTTCTCGCTCTGTTTCTGATAGTCAAAATTGTCCATACCCAGGCATCGACTTATGGGGCTATGGCACACAGAGCTCTTTGCGAAACATCATACATATAAACTTAAACATATAATATGCATTCTACTAATACACAAATTAATGCGGAAATCACAACAACTAACACATGCAATATTATAACTATCAAGACATGTACAAGATACACAACATAAAATTTACATAGAAATGGTACCTATATTTTTATGAACCACCAATTCTGTGCAGACCTTCCATGAACCTCTTAGCCTTAGACCATGCTTCTCCAAACTATCAGCAGTGGGTTACCCCCGAGATGGGACTAAACTCCACCAAGGGTAAGGGGAATCCTAGGCTAGGTTGAGGTTACAAAGTCTCTAAGAGGGATTATGTTCCCAGGAGTCTACTCACATCCACAGCTTATAGTCCTTCATTCCCCACATGCTCGTAGTACCTTGTACCACCCCAGGGAGTGTTCCCCTTCTCTACGCGACAGTCCTTTGGTTGCCCCACTCCCCTTCCAGGGCTTCAACAATAGGGCAGAAATCAAGTCTCTGAGAAATAAAACTGTCATGAGGCTCCCTCTGGGAAAATCACTTCCCCAGCAACCTCTCTCACCTGGAGAGAGTTTCTCATAGGCCTGACAACCTGCTTATTCAATCCATATCCCAGGCCAATCCAATCAAGGTAATCACAACAGCAAAATCGGGTATGGATCTGGTAATGAAAGAAATACACATTAGTCCAGAGAAAAACGTGGGAAGCAACAAAAAAATGGCTAGGGTGTGATATGTCTCAGGTGTTGCGCAATCGTGATGTGCTTCACAGGATGAAAACATGTTATCTTCATGGGGTTTGCAGGTTACAAAGCTTGCAGAGGTCAATGATGGAGGAAGTGGTTGGCTACATGAATGCTTAGTGTCTGGGTGCATGAGTGAATGGAGAGCATGGAAATAATGTTATATTGAACCCCCACAACGATCGATTTTCCACATAAAAATGTATGCGCCAAGGTTGACACATGGCTCTCTTGGGAGCTCATTCCTCTCCCAAAGGAACTTAGGATAGCAGGGGTTATTTCCCGAACCTTAGTCTTTAGATAAAATATATTATAATATTCCCTTGGGGTTAATCCCTCAATCTTATCCCTTTTTCCTAGTCTCTTAGCCCCTTCCCTTTCCCTTCCCAGTGGAGCTTAGTCCCCCATAATTCTTTCTTCGTGGTTGGTCTACACACAACGATGTAATTATATTATTGATGTGAGTATTTACATATACAAAATCAGGCTCCCTGGCCTTCAACATCTAGGCTCCCTAGCCTAATAAACACATGATCATCCTAGCTTATAAACACTTGGCTCACCAGCCTATAAACATAATTACAATTCAGCAGGGGCTCGGCCTTGGGGTATTACATATATGTGCCCAAGTTTTCATGGATCACCCTACTACTTGGATGGAAGCCTCTCAAAGAGATAGGGAAGCCCAAAAGGTGGTGAATGCCCAAATAAATAAAACATCCTTTATTCCCCACCCCCATCCCACCAATCCCTCTCCTTCCTCTCCTCCTCTCAAGATTCAAAATTTAACCTATGCTAAAATGGAAAAATGCTAACTTAAAGATATCTTCTACAATTTTGATGAAAAATATTTCCTCGGGAATAAATGTAACTAGAAAAAACTCTTTATGGCCATTTCATAAGACATTTTGGAGGATTACATTGAAGTTGCATCTGAGGAACTTTTACCTCTGCTAGTTGAAGACATTTGTCCCTCCGATCAACCAGATGTGGAACCCCAAATCGCCCTGCATGCCTTGACTTTTATTTTGGCTCCCCAAACCCTCAAATTAATTGGCTACGTCAAACATCATAAATTCATTATCTTAATTGATAGTAGTATCCCTTCTAACTTTAATTATCAACGGGTAGATTGAGAAATCGACTACCATATCGATGTTGTCAACAACTTCCAAGTCATGATTTCTAATGGAGGTTCCATGAAATGTGGGGGTCCTTGTGAAAATGTGTGGCTTCAAATGGATGATTATTCCTTGAAAACCCATATGTTTGATATTGAAATGGGTGGTTGCGACATTGTTTTGGGTGTTGAATGGTTAAGGACATTAGGCCTTATCACCATGGATTTTTGGGAGTTATACATGATTTTCTAATAGGGGGTGCATCACTACACTTTCCAAGGAATTAAAGTTGGTTCTCCTGATATCATTAGCTCACATCGTATGGGAAAAATTCTTAAAAAATGACACTCAATCATTGCAACCCAGTTCCATGCCATTCATCCTTTCAAACACCTGCTCAACCCATCCATCCTAATATGAATTTAGTGTTTTCCAAAACCAATTAGTGTTTGAAATCCCCCAAGGCCACCCACCCTCTAGCCACCCTCCCGCAGTGCACATGATCATTCTATTTTTCTCATACTAGGTAGCCTCCCACACATGGTACACTCTTATTTCCACCCATTTTCCCAAAAAAGGAAATTGAAAATATGGTTCATGAGTTTGTAGTTTTTGGTGTCATACACCCTAGAACTAATCCTTATCCGTCACTAGTTTTCATGGTACTAATAAAATAAGTCACTTAGTGCATGTGTCTTCACTTTCGATCTCTCAAAAAAATAATTTTCAAGGATAAGTTCCCCATTCTAGTAATTGATGATCTCTTGGATGAGCTCAAGGGTGCTCAATTATTCACTGAACTTGATCTCTATTCTGACTATCACATCCTTCAACAATTATCTCATCTCCCTAACCCCCTAAGTAGATAGATAGGTTTATATGTATTCCTATGTATGGAGGTCATCTCTAATAAATAAGGCCTTTGTGGTAATGTGAAATAAATACATGTAAGAAGACTTACTAGAAGGTTTTGCGTACTAGAAAGTTCCTTCTCTAGAATGTTTCTAGGAAGTAAATAACACTATATAAGGAAGTAGAATCAATGTAATGAGATGTCTTGTGAAATTATTTTTAATTAGAGCTCTGCTCAAATGGAGGTTGCCCCCTCGAAAAGG
>SNQJ01S0017261.1:0-11375 GCA_010110895.2 Picea sitchensis
TTGTGATATTTAGTTTTCATATATCAATATAAAAATACTTTATTGTCATGTTATTTTTTCAGGAAAATTATGAAAATCCCAGAGGACCAACGAGCTGATATCCGAAATGTGCTAGTAGGAATGTCCAAAAAAGTGTAGAAGGAGATGGTCAAAGAATTGGACATAATTGCATCGCATGAGGAGCTATCTCAACAACAATGTGATTCAAATGTATGTAATCATTGGATTTTTCTATTAGGTACAAATAATTAATTACACATTAAATATTAATTTTCAAATATTCTCTTACAGAAAAAAAAGAAAATGGAAATCATTCTGCACATAAAACTGGACGACAAGGAAGAAAATGGTTGATATCAAAGTTTGTGAGTAAATGTTATTTCCTTATAACAACTTAAGTTTTTCTTTTTTGTATATTTTAAGTTGTTTTACAACAACCATAATTGAATGTCTTCAAACATGTGCTAACATACAAAGAAGAGCCATAAAAAAAACTGATCGACATTGGGTTAATTAAGGGTTGTGAGTATATGTTGGCATATCAAAAATTAATTGTCGAATTTGTAAGTATAATCTATGTTGTTTTACTTCCATCATGTTTTAATTAATGAAACAAAAATAATACTTTATATTAAATCTATGATTTATTATGGGGTATAAAACTTGCAAGAAACAAAGTATGGAACTGAGCCAACAAAAGAATTGTTGAAACAAGGCATGCGATTTGATTTTTAACATATGTGTACGATTCATGAGTCACTTCTTGCTTTTGAGGTACATCACTTTTCAATTTACATTCATGTATATTATTTATTTCAATTTTCATTATTCTCACCAATGTAGATAGACTCATTACAATTTATTTTTATGTTTGTAGATGGAACTTCAAGAAGAAAAAAACAATTGAGACAATCAACCAAACATTCAACAAAATAACCCAAGGCATGGAAGTAGCTCGAGCACTAACAACAGTTCGAGTGAAGAATGATGACCAATATATTTGGATATCAATGCAAGATGCAATTGTGTTTTTCTAAAATAATTGTCTGTGAAAATCAAATTTTTTTGTTTAATGTAATGGAAATAGTGTCCCGATTGAAAGACAAGGGAATACTGATAAGTGTCCCATTTTGTATGACAAAGACCCTCTTATTCATATAATAAAATATATTTTAATTTATTCTATTGCGTTGTTCAATTTCATTGTGAAATGTTACATCGTTGATTATATATATGGATGACTAAATATTATAATGAAGAAATGAAAAATATGATGATATAACAAATTAATCCAAACATCATATCCAAATTAACTAATCAAAATATAAAATATATGTAGTTTTTTTGATAAATAATGGAATTAAAAAATAACAATAATTGCACTATCACAGGTTGATGTTTCTCGATGTATTTTAATTATTAATCTCATCGACACGTTTAATATTAAAACTCACCATTGCGTTTCATATGAAATTCGCACCGATGCTTTTATGTAATAAATTAACACTGGTTTCAATATTAATTTAATACCACAAAATTATATTAAAAATTTGGCCATCGGTGCGTTAATCTTATATGAAGCACCAATGCGTATGTGTTATTGATATGCACTGGGGCATTTTCCCCTATAATGCACCGATGCATATTATTTTATACAACATCAATGCCTTCTCATTAATAATGCACCGATTCATTCTATGAAGAAAGCCTCGATGCTTAATTATTTTTAACTCTCCCGATGAGTTTTGTTGTTAAATACCGATGCTTATAAGACAA
The DNA here is from genome assembly GCA_010110895.2 of Picea sitchensis. NCBI lineage: Eukaryota > Viridiplantae > Streptophyta > Pinopsida > Pinales > Pinaceae > Picea > Picea sitchensis. The sequence continues at coordinate 1,777 of SNQJ01S0017261.1, forward strand.
ACGCCAAGATGTTTAAATATTTTACAGCCCCTGTTCTTTCATATTTTACTGCCTTGGTGCTTGAAGTTAAGTGGACTACAACAGTGTTGTAGGGGTATGTACACACTAATGCTTGTGCCTTATAAAAACAAACCGATTTGTAAACATCCGCTAACACCTCCGGTTGCCCATATTTTTTTAGTTATAATCAACTTCCATTGTAGTATCTCCAAAAACATATGCTATCGATAACATATGTTGTAGCGAAGGTTTTTTTTCCAATTTTTTCCAATTTTGTAACACTAGAAACCTCCGCTAAAAGGTATTTTCATTGTAGTGTTAGTAATTGCTCAATTTCACAACTTCTTAATCCTTGTTTAAATTATTGTTTCTGGTTCTAGTACCAATTTTCCTTCTTCATTGATCTCTAGTAAAATATTTTGGACTGGGATCTTGTCACCGATTATATTCTTTAAGCAAGAAACATGAAAGACTAGATGTACATGTGAAGATGGAGGCAACTTCAGTTTGTAAGCTAGACTTCCAATCCTTTGAAACACCTTATAGAGACCATAATATTTGGGTGCTAAATTATTTTCCTTCTTTTGTTGCTTGAGAGACATCTGTTTATATGGTTGTAGCCTCAAAAGTACCCAATCCCCCACTTCAATTTCCCTTTCATTGTGATGTTGATATGATTTTTGTTTCATCCTATTTTGTACCATATCCAAGTTGTCCTTCAATCATTTGAGAACCTCTTGTTGGTGCCCTATGTGGTCCTCCACTACTTGAAACTCTTTACTCCATTTCAAGGGTTATGTTATGGATGGAGGATGATATCCATAAAGTGCCAAAAATGGGGACATTACATGAAGTATGGAATGTGTTGTACCACCATTCTTCCAAGGGAACCATTTGACCCATTGTGTCTATTTATTAGATGAAAATCAATGAAGATATCCTTCTAGAAATTTATTCACAATCTTATTTCACCCATTGGATTGATGATGGTAAGATGAGCTATGAGCCAATTGAGTGCCCACACAAGAAAATAATTCAATCCAAAAATTTCCAGTAAAAATTTGATCTTTGTCACTTACAATAATCTTGGGGTCTCCATGTAGATTTTGAGTTGTTTCCATGAATTCTATGGCTATTGTATTTGCTATAAAAGGATGAGAAAGAGATTAAAAATGGCTATATTTTTCTAGTCAATCCACTACTACCATGATGACAGTCTTTCCTTCAAATTTGGGTAAACATGTAATAAAATCTATTGAAATTATTCCTAACTTTGAATTTGTATAGATAATGGTTGTAGGAGACATAACATGTTGATTTTATCTCCCTTATTCTATTGGAAAACCATACATTCAGACACAAAATTTTGAACATCATTTTTAAGACCTTTCTAGAAAACATCCTTCTTGATCCTATGGTAATTTTTCTAGAATCTTGAATGTCCTCCTATAGAAGAAGTGTGTAATTATAGAAGGACCTTTTGTTTGAGTTGGGAACTCTTACATAAATATAGGTGATCATGATACCATATCAAATCATTCTTCCATACAAATTTATCTAATGAACTGAGGTTTTCTTGTAGTTGTTGAATGATATTTCATACCTCCTAATCTTTCTTCCATTCTATCCTCTCATTCCACCCAATTGCTGGGTTGTTATATTCTTTGCAGTGAAAGTCTAGTCGAGGTGAATCGACTGACAGTTGAAGGTTGAGGTGGAACAACAACAGTCAAGGTCGAGGTGGATCAACAATGAGTCGAAGGTTAAGGTAGTCGACTGGGTAAATTCGAAGTCAAAGATATCAACGAAAATTCAACCAACAAGAGCTTGAATTACGAGTGTGAGATGACTGACTAGAGACCGAATGAAGGCTGACTAGTAGTCGACAGGTAATCCGACTTGGATTCGACTATAACATAATCCAAGGATTTGCGGGATTTGTTGTCAATGATATGCATGGATCTGTAACCATTTTTGGGTGCTAAGTATTTAGGGGTTTTCCTGTTGTAAAACCTACAAAGAGGCATCTTGTAAGGCTGTAAAGGATAATAATTAAAAATATGCTAATGCATGAGTAAATCATAGGTTGTTGGTAATGTAGATGTTAACCTTATTAGCTACAGGGTTGTTCTGGAACATGAAAGAGGGTATTATGTCATTTGTGTCTTAGGTGTGGACCAAGGTTAGACATGTAACCTTTTATTCAGATTGAATAAGACAACAAGAGAGTAAAACACTCAAGGAATGTTGGTTTTCCCAGTTTGGGTTTCCAGGGTAAAATATTTGTGTATTATGTGATTTATTTTGTCATTTTCATTCTTGATTAAATTCTTATTCTCTTCTTCTAGGATTAGTGTGGAAGTTTTTCTCATTTCTTGATGCCAATCAGATTGCAGAATAGAAATAACAAATAGTGAACCCTCTGTTTCTTCTTCTTTCCTTGGAAGTGCATCTGCCATAATATTATGTTTTCATTTTTTGTAGATAATTTCAAAGTCATAACCTAACATCTTTGCAACCCATTTTTGTTTCTCTTCTGAATCTTATCCCTACTCCAAGAAGTAATTCAAACAATCATGATCTATTTTTTCTTTGAAGTGTCTTCCTTTTAGGTATGGACACCATTTCTTAACTACATGTAATATGGCCAACATTTGTTTTTCATAAATGGGTTTGAGTAAGTTATTTCCTTTAAGTTGGTTCCTTTCAAAGGTAAGGGGTATTCCTTCTTGCATAAAAAATATAATTTTATTAAACCTTTTACAATAATGCAATGCACACATAGATTCTTAAAAAAAAAAGAAACCAAATGCAATAACACATATGCATAGAGATTTACTCTAGAAATCCAAACTAGAAAAATTAGCAACATGTTTAGAGCTGAACCTGTAATTACTATTCATCAACATACAAATTCATTTTTTTACAATACAATATATATAGAATCTCATGGAATTCAAAACACCTAATCCATTAACCCATATTAGAATACAACCCTAATTCCTTAACTCAAATTAGAAAACCATGGGTTGAAATACCATGCACCACTAAATCACCAAAGATGAAAAGCCACCCAAACAATTGGTGAATAAACTCCCAAAATGTATTCTCGGGGGATCTATCCCCGAGACCCCCAACACGGGGACCTACATTCATGCAAATAATATAACACATACCCAACATTCTCCCACTTGTTGTTTTCTTTGCATATATGAGGCACACACTTTCATGATCAATGATATAGGGAAGGAATGACCATTGATTCTCTACACCAAGAGAACTTCTTAGTGCTCACATATTTTGTTAATGAATCTACAAAATTCACCAAAGTGTCCACCTTCACCAACAAAACCTTCTTCTCTTCAACCATGTCTTTGAAAAAATGATATTGAACATTGATATGCTTTGTCTTAGAATGATAAGTTGGTTTCCTCACTAGGAATATTTCACTCTGTCTGTCACAATCTATCCTTATAGCTTGATGTACCAACCTAATACCTAAACACAATATCTATAACCATACTTCTTCCTTTTCTTGCATGAGTGGTTGCAATGTATTTAGCCTATGTAGTTGACAGTGGCACTAGACCATATTTTTCTCATCCAACTGATTGATCCTCCAAATAGGTTAAAAACATACCCAGTTGTACATCTTCTTCCGCTACAAGGAGAACACCTTGTAGTAGAGGTTTATAGGGAACCTCCCCCCCCAAATTATCCTTTCTCCATTTATAGCGGAGGTAGGCAGTCAAAGGTTTTTTATTGGTGTGCCTATAAGGAACATATGCCCCAATGCACATATAAAAATGATGCCCCAGTGCTTAACTGTTCAGAAGCATCTTCATACGTTATAATTAAAAAAAAAGTATTGAATAATGCGCCCTGGTGCCATTGAACATTGTGACCTAGTGTGTATCCCTGTCATTAGGCACACCGCGATAGGGTAAATAATTATTTTTTTATCAAACTGATTTTCATTATTACACTTCATCCTATGCTTATAAACTTTCAAGAAAGCATCAATTCTCACTCTCCTTCCAAGGACACCCTGTTTGTAGTTCCAATGCTCTACAATGAGTTCGATGTGTCCATCGATATATTCCACACATTTCCAAATTTTGAAAATTAACACAAATTTTCATTTCATCTCAATGATGGAACCATGTATCCTCGGGACATAAGAGTCCAGTTAAATTGTTAATGACCTTCCTATTTTAATTTTCATCCATCTCAAATTTGAATTTGTCTTGAAAATTTGGTCATTTTTTCAAATTTTTTCCAATTCTGCGTGGTGCACCTAAATGCTTCGACTAGCCATGAAGTGGCAAATCTTGTTTGTATATGAATAGTAAGCACCACCACTGATACATATACTCTAACAGTACACACCAATTCCATTCAAATAAAAACATTGCGATCTATTTAAAAAAAAAAAACATAGTGGTGTGTCTTTTGTGACGCCCCATTACTGGTGCGTTACAAAACATAACACACTGCTAACCAACATGTCGGTGCTTTGGGAATACTGGAGCATTATTTTTCTCAATTTAACCAAGAAAACCTCTAGGTTAGCATCCCATAAAATTTAGCGTAGCAATGTGTCCATGTTAACCAAATGCACTGTTGTTGTTAAAAGAATCGCACCATGAAAAATAATGAATGACTTTGCATAACATGTCATCTTGTTAAACACCCCATTTTTGGTGATCTATACAACACAACACATCGATCAAAAAATATTAGTGCTCCATTGAAAATTAGCATCAGTGCATTCATATTAACACATCACACTACTTAATTTTCAATCAAACAATTTAACCTAGTGGTGCCCCTAGGTCCATCAAACACACTAATGTTGTAAAGAACATGACACTGAGATGACTATTTCATAATCTAATAGTGCTATGAATATTATGGGATGAACCACTAAAATACGTGTTGGTGTGACAATAAATGTGGTCCACTGGTGCGTAAACTCTAACAGTATGCACCAGTGCATAAAATCTAACAATACGCACCGATGCCATTCAAAAAAAGGCACCGTGATAAATTTAAAAAAATAAACATAGCGGTGCGTATTTCATGACACCTCATCATTGTTGCATTATATAAGACAATGCACTACTAAAAAAAATACAGGTGCTTTGGGAATAGTGGTGCATCGATTCTTTTGATTTTACAAAGTGCAATACTAATCTTACATGCCATAAAATTTAGTGTAGCGGTGCATCCATGTTAACCAAATGCACCAATGTGGTTTAATGAACCACAATGAGAATTTTTTTAACGAGTTGGCTTACCAGGGTGCCGCATTGGACGCCCCGTTGATAGGGCTCTACACAACATAATGCAACTCTAAACAACATGTCAGTGCTTTGGGAACACATGAGCATTGGTGAATTTAGTTGAAAAAAGCACATCGCTAAGTTTACAGTACATAAAATTTAGCATAGTGGTGCATCCATGTTAAGAAAATGCACTGGTGCAGTTAAAACAACCACACCAAAAAAATATTGAACGAATTGGCATACTGGGGAGTTTGGTTGGATGCCCCATTCTGAGTGCTATATTCAACACAACACACCGCTAAATAAAATGGCGGTGCTCCAATAACAAGGTAACATATGTGCGTTAGTATTAACACATCACACCATTTAATTTGTAATAAAATAATTTAACCCAATAGTGCCCCTACATCCAAAAAACGTAGCAGTGTTGTAAAGAGCATGGCACATGGCTGAATACTTCACAATTTAGAAGCATAATGCGTATTATGGGATGCACCGCTAAAATATGTGTCGGTGCGACAATAAATGTGGAACACCAGTGCGTGACAATAACAACACCACTTGAAAGTGTTGTTTTTATGATATTAAGCACTAGAAACAATTTGTAGTGACTGTTTTAGGCACACCGAGTGCTTTTCTACATTTTTTTGCAAACATAAATTAATTTTAGTTTTTGTTAAATACAAGTTATTTATATATGTGTGTGTTTTATAATTTCAATTCATTGTGTGTGTGTATGTGTGTGCCTAGAAATATTTGTATGTGAATCAAAGATGATGAACACGAGAGGAGGAGGAGGAGCATAAAAAAATAGCGGGTCAAAATGTACCTTTGTATGTGAGTGGGAGGCTTGGGAGAGGGAGATGGAGTTGTTCATTTTCACTATTACACCATAGATACATGCCCTTTTGAGGGATGTTGGCATCCTCAAGTTTTATGAGGAGGGTGCATCCCTCAGGGGGAACTCTTCATTGTTACAATAGTTGACCCATCATTAGGATCATGGTCAACATGCATTCAAAGTCAGTCCTGATTTGTGGTATCAACCGACGAAGGAGGATTTTTATTTCATCACTGGGTTGTCTAGGATGGGGGAGGTTTGGCCCTAGTTTCCTGATCTACTGCCCAATGTTGCAGGAGAGACCCAAATGGAATATGTGCAAATATATGTTAGTATGGACATTCTTTCCACTTCAGGATTCCAGGTTCCTAGTGGTAAGATGTGGATGAGTTCATTTCATAGAGAGGTTATTAGGTTCCTGTATTTAATTATCACAATACTGTCACACTTTACCTCTAATGGGAAATTTATTAATTTCCCTTTGATGTATTAAGTATATAGTTTAGTGTAGAGGCCATGATTGATTTGATGGACGAATAATTTTTTGAGACAATTTTGTTTTGTGTTGGATCGTTGTCGTGCCATTTTATCTGGGAGAAGATTCTTCCCATTCACGTTAGAGTTATTTACAACATTTTTTGAGAGGGTTCATGCCACTAGACCAGAATTTCCCTACTTACCTCCTAGGAATATATTTGATGCATACAAGTGCATTTGGGGGTAATTTTTGGACAAGAGGGGCCCGTTGAAGTGGACATGTACTTTGGTTGGTAGGGAGGTATGTGATTTTTGGGCTAAAGAGGACAATCCTATCCTCTATGTTGTATTATAATTGTACACAGGGATGGATTGGAGAGGATTTCCAAACATCCTATTTACAACATCCGAGCCACCTGATGAGAGAGGTAATATTATCATTATGTTTTGATAAATCTAGTTGCATAATTTTATGTCTTATTTAATGTACATGTAATTTATTGTAACATTTTGTTCCATTTATCTTATTATTATTATCTATTGTTTTACAAATATTGACACATATGTTGGGGATGAACCTACCAACAATATGAGGATATGGAGGAGGTAGAGGAGAAACCTTTAGTACATAGACCCCACATGCCAAACATGATGGATTGGAGTGCCCGGATAGAGGTGGAAGATCATGTATGTGGTGTCATGGTTAGTCATGGAGTGGTACTCGCACTAGTTTGAGACATATTATGGATAGTAGATATATCTATGATATGGAAAACTATGTGTCGTGACATGACATCACTGATGCATCATATTTTTGGTGTCATCAACCTCATTGAGAGGTTGAGTAATCCTGATAACGCTACTTATGATTATACTCCATCTGCCTCATCACCAGATCGATCCACATCCTCTACTCCACCACATGGTCCTCCTCCTCCCAATATTGTTTCTTCTCCACATGTATTTGCACCATCCGTTGATCCTCCTACTTCCCCTCCACATGTGTTTGAACCATCCATGTCTGATCCTCCTCCTCCTCCTCCCCCCCCTCCACATGTGTTATCACCATCCACCGATCCTCTCGTGCTTTCCCCTCCACATGTGTCTGTACAATCCACATCTAATCCTCCTCCTCATCCCCCTCCACATGTGTCTTACCATCCATGTCTGATCCACCCACATGTGTCTGCACCATCCACCAATCCTCCAACTTCTCCTCCACATGCATCACCATCCACTAATCCTCGTCCTCCTCCACTTGTGTCACCATCCACCGATCCTTGTCCTTATCCTCCACACGTGTCGTCATCCAATGATCCTCCTCCTCTTCCTCCGCATGTTTCACAATCCTTTGATGCTTTGGACACTTTGTTCACATCAGGTATTTCTACACAGGTTGATCTTGATTGAAACACTTTTGATAGTGTACTTTTGCCATTTATTTATGACATAGGTACTGATAGACCCTCTACCTCCGATAACAGAGACATTGATGCATATATCTATGGTGGTGGACCTATCTAGTAGTGGTATTGATTGACATGTATTATTATTGATTGTTTTATATATGAATTGAGATGTATATATGACACATTTACTGCAGATTTTGTTGAGATGTATGTTTGACATGTATATTGATATGCATATCACTCATGTATATTATGTTTTTCATATAATGTTGTGGTTGTTGTTGTTTGATTTATAAAATGTATTATGAGTATGCTAATGATTAACATTATTAACGATTTATCCATTTTTAAATTAAATTTGAGATGTATCCCTCATTTAAATTTACAGTTTCCATATACTGTTTAACTTTACTTTTATGAAATCATTTAATTTGGATTGTGAGTGAAAAAAGTGATAACTGTTAATGCCATATAATTTTTAACTCTTCTTCAAGGTGAATTATTTGTTGTCCAACAAGATACAATATGTCTTTTTCATATATTGTAATAATAACATTATAATATAGTTATTCACTAATAATAATAACGGTGATGTAATAATAATGTTATTTTAAATTTTTTTATTATTCAAAGATTACAAGACAAAGTTATAATATAATTGTTTACTAAAGTCACAATTATTATATTTTAATTTTTCATAATATTTTATTAATTTATATTATGCAACTATTATAATATATAAAATTTATTTAATTAAATTTAAAATATTAAATATAAAGAATACTAATAAATTTTGATCTATACACATTCAATGAAATGTTAAATTTTCATCTATTTTGATGATAAAATTATAATAATGTTTCATTAAATTTATAATAGTTAAATTTAATAATTTTTTTTTATTAAAAATTATAATTAATTAAATGTATTTACTTAAATTTAAATTATTAAATATGAAAACAAATTCATTAATAATAATGAATTTTAATCTTTGTTTTCAATCTTTGTCTTCCATGCTAACAATTTATGTCCAAGATTTCTAGGGTTGGATTAGTAAGAGAAAACTTTAGAGGCTAAACTTCATGATTTGTCTGGTTTTCTTCTAAAAATAATTTGATAATTTCTATTTTTTTTTTTAAATTATTCACCCAAATTCTAATATTGGATAAAACTATTTTACTCTATAAGTTGTCAATATTTTCTAAAAAATATTCAAATACTTAGAAATTGGAATATTTTTACTAGAATATCACCAAACATTTTATAATTAGTACTTTAAGAATGAGTAAAATTGACAAAGATTTATTTCCCATGAGGGATTTCTTGGAGCCATGGGGACACCTTGAGGTAGTGGTCAAACATATGGTTTCACCCAAAGGGATTATATTAAATGGTATCATGACCTGTGCACACATAAGTGGATCAAATCCCACTCCCATGTCCTTCACCTTCTAAGAACCAAAGTCCCATGGAAGAGGAGAAAAAAATATGCGGTCAATCCATTCACTAATAATGTAAAGAACGTTGGATAATAATTTCATCAACATGTAGAAATTTTCAAGGATGCTTTGCAACTCCTTACAC
>SNQJ01S0017261.1:11385-37303 GCA_010110895.2 Picea sitchensis
GGTGATGTAATAATAATGTTATTTTAAATTTTTTTATTATTCAAAGATTACAAGACAAAGTTATAATATAATTGTTTACTAAAGTCACAATTATTATATTTTAATTTTTCATAATATTTTATTAATTTATATTATGCAACTATTATAATATATAAAATTTATTTAATTAAATTTAAAATATTAAATATAAAGAATACTAATAAATTTTGATCTATACACATTCAATGAAATGTTAAATTTTCATCTATTTTGATGATAAAATTATAATAATGTTTCATTAAATTTATAATAGTTAAATTTAATAATTTTTTTTTATTAAAAATTATAATTAATTAAATGTATTTACTTAAATTTAAATTATTAAATATGAAAACAAATTCATTAATAATAATGAATTTTAATCTTTGTTTTCAATCTTTGTCTTCCATGCTAACAATTTATGTCCAAGATTTCTAGGGTTGGATTAGTAAGAGAAAACTTTAGAGGCTAAACTTCATGATTTGTCTGGTTTTCTTCTAAAAATAATTTGATAATTTCTATTTTTTTTTTTAAATTATTCACCCAAATTCTAATATTGGATAAAACTATTTTACTCTATAAGTTGTCAATATTTTCTAAAAAATATTCAAATACTTAGAAATTGGAATATTTTTACTAGAATATCACCAAACATTTTATAATTAGTACTTTAAGAATGAGTAAAATTGACAAAGATTTATTTCCCATGAGGGATTTCTTGGAGCCATGGGGACACCTTGAGGTAGTGGTCAAACATATGGTTTCACCCAAAGGGATTATATTAAATGGTATCATGACCTGTGCACACATAAGTGGATCAAATCCCACTCCCATGTCCTTCACCTTCTAAGAACCAAAGTCCCATGGAAGAGGAGAAAAAAATATGCGGTCAATCCATTCACTAATAATGTAAAGAACGTTGGATAATAATTTCATCAACATGTAGAAATTTTCAAGGATGCTTTGCAACTCCTTACACCCATCTTCTGAACCCTAATCAACTTCATGGTGTTGGCTCCTAGTGGAGGGGATCCCCCCCTTCCTCCTCCTCCCACTCCACCAGACATAGACACATTTAGATCCCTAGTCGATAACATCCAAGAATAGGTGAAGCCCCCCCCCCTCGTGTTTCATCAAGAATTTGGATGAAATATTGAAGGTTTCAATCCATGTTGCTTCCTCAAGAAATATGACTCTTCAATTTGCTGAGAACGGGCTCATCAGACAATTAACCGATATCTGGTCATCCCCACAGGACATGGCTCTATGGATCGACAATAACTGGAATCCCCTCATCCAATGGAAGATATTGTCTTTCATATGTGGTAGGGGTTTCTTCACAAATTTGTTCAAGAACAAGTTTGATTGCGATCTAATTTTTAGAAGCGTGCCTTATTTCATGCGTTCTTGAGGTATATATCTTAATCGTTGGACCCTTGATTTTTCCCTAAGAACCAAATTCCCTTTGTAGTATCAGTCTGGGTTCATCTCCCTTTCCTCCCTTTGCACTGTTGGAACGATGTGACTATCCACAACATTGGAGATACCCCAGGAAGATACATTGATCATGTCGAACCATGAGAAGACATCCAAACATGTTCACATATATGTGTATAGGTGTACCTAGAGAAGGGTTTACCTAAATCCATCCTGCTAGCATTGGATAACTGGACCTATATCCAGTATGTGGACTACGAGCAACTCCCTTTTAAATGCAAGGCCTGTCACGAGTATGGCCACTTCTCAAAACATTTCCCTAAAACCCAACAGAGATAGCCATAGGCTAGAGAGAAGGAACAATGGTAGACTCAAAATAAAAATAAGGGATCTAGCAAGAAGGAATCTCAACAACCCTTGGAAAAAACCTCACCCCAGGATGTCCCTAGTACATCATCTTCCTTTCTCCCCAAGTCAGGTAGGGGAGGAGGGGGTTCAGAGGTAAGAAACAATATGTATGCGAATCTCTCAAACTATGAAGAAAACTATAACGAAACATAGGAAATCCCTACAGTAGAGGAAGAAACCCCAATCCAAGTGGTCAAAATCGCCCAATCATCCTCAAGAACCCAAATCCCTATGTCCCCATACAAGGAAATATCCAATAGATACACCTTATGTCCTCCAAAATCAGACATCCCTATTATCCTAGAAGAATACTCACAGGGGGAGTCAAAAGATGAGTCAGGTAGAGAATTAAGGCCAAACATCCCAGTCAAAAGGATGGGAAGGAAAGTGAATCACCACAAAAGAGAAGAAACATTAGATAGGGATAAATATCTGGGTCTCTAGTCCACTATGGAAATTACTATTAATAAATAATAAAAAGGGATCAGAGGGACAAGTGGTTCCATGCTCCCTAAATGGGGGCACCCAAACTCACAAGTAAATGATGAAAACAATCTCCTAGAATTGGAAAGGTATGGGGAGTAAAGAAAAGACTGAATCCATGAAACAACTAGTCAAATAAGAAAATCCTCAAATCCTTTTGATCCAGGAGAAAACAAATGAGGGGCTCAACAATCCTTTAAGAAATAAGTCATATTTGGAAGAACAATACTAATGTCACGATTAGCTCAAGGAGTTCCTTGGGTTGTGTTTTCACCCTCCGATTTCCACATCAATTCCAACTGGTGGAGAGCAGGGCTAATCAACATTGACTTTTGGTCAACCTTGTGCAAATATCTTCAGATAAGAACTTTATTTTAATAAATATTTATATGCCCAATCAATATAAGGAAAAGAAGGAATGTTGGAAATATTTTCTAGGACTCTTTGGTGAAGACTCTAATGAAAAATTTATAATCACTGGGGACTTTAACATTACCATCCATCATTGACGGAAAAAATGGTGATCTGTTTCATTTGGCTATTAGTGGCCACCCACCTATTCCAACTAGCTCCTCTTGTCCATTTTTAGTTCAACACGTTCTTTTGTACTTCTTTATAATTGTGGGTTCCACACTTTTGGGGTTGTTTGAAGCCCTACACAACTTCCAGGTGGATATTGGTGGCCTCTCACCTAATCCAACTGGCTTATTTTGTATGTTTTCATGTCAACACATCTTGTTGTACTTCCAGGAATGTTTTGGAGGCCTAATTTTTTTTTTTTTTTTGGATCGTAACAGTCAAACTGTAGAGAAAGTCATATTTTGATAGTGGAATGTGTAGCTCTCTGAAATACCTTTCCAATAGGATATCACGAGCCTAAAACATAGTTTGAATGAAAAATTTATGACCATGGGAAGTTGAGGTACCAACTTACCCATAGGGGCCCACATGAATTTTGACGTTTCACCTCCTAGAGTTAGGTTTTTTGATATATAGGGTTTTTGAATTCATGAGTAATATCAAAAAGGCCTATAGAGCCTCATTGTAATTCATTCTTCTCAAATGGATGCATGTAGCAGCCACATCTCTTCTCAGAGATAGCTACCACCATTCGAGCAAGTGTTCCAGTTCTACAGTTTTACAGTTTCAACCTATTTCATTATTCAATGGAAGATATTGTTCACTGGATATTTGTGTTATTCTTCATATCTCCATGTTTATTGTATTTAGTCTATTAATTATTTCCTTACGCTCCTCAATCCAGATCAGGATCCATTGTAAGGGAACCATGTCGTGAAAATATTGAGGATATTATCTCCACCTTGGATCTTGTGGGCGTTAAACCTTCAAAACATCTATACAACTGGTCCAATCAAAGTTTGGGCTTGGACACATTGCTGTGAATCTAGAACGATTTCTTGTGAATATCTCCTTCCTGGTCGAGCCCCCCCATAAATTTTCTCCCACATACTCTCTTGGTCGGGCTTTGATCATAGGACTATCTCCCTTATTTTCTGCGTGATTAAAGAATGGGGTCCTATCCATTTTCATTTCAATCCCCTTTAGCTAAGCAATCCCTTGTTTATGCCCCTAGTCTCCTCCATCTGGTGCCATTGGGTGGTTGGGTCCCCTGTTTTTATTTGGGAACAAAAGCTCATTACGCTAAAAAGGAACTAAAGGATTGGGTTAAATTTACCTTTAAATCATCGCAGTTATAAATACAATAGTTCCAAGAACAATTGGGTAGGGTGTTTGACAAGATGGAGAAAGGGCTAGTTACCCCTGTATTATCGAAGGAAGAGGAAAAATTATACAAGAAACCCCAATCATCCCTTAAAAAGGAGGATGAAACATGGATATTACAATCTTGGAGCTTATGGCTTCAAGTAGGGGATAGTAACATCTCCTTCTTCCATAGACAATGCAAGGAATATAGGGGGATTAATAATGTGGAGGAGATGACATTGGAATATGGAAATACTATTACCTCATTCAAGGACATTAAGAGAGAAACCTTCTTCCACTACAAGGCCCTGTACACTGAATCCGAGCAAGTGGATATCAATCTAAGGGATCAGTCTCTGTCCTATATCCCCCATATTATCTAAGAAGAATAAAATATAGAGCTTACAAAGAAGGTAACAAAGGAGGAAAATTTAGAAGCAATCCTGCAATTTGACTAGACAAAGCCCGAGGGAAAAATGGCTTCACAGCCCATTCCTACAAAAAATGTTGGTCTATAATAAAGTTTGACCTGATTATAATGATTCAGAATGTCTAGAAATCGACAAGAATTGGGGGTGCAACAAATTCAACATTCCTAGATTTAATTCCTAAAGAAAGGAATGCTACCTCTTTTTCTAGATTCAGGCCCATTTCCCTTTGCAATGTATCCTACAATAGTATGTCCAAAATCATTGCCAACATGCTTCAGAAGGTCCTTCATAAACCTATTTCTCCTAATCAAGGAGGATTTATGGAAAACAAGACAAATTTGGGACAATATTTTCTTCGTCTAGGAAGAAATTCATTCCAACAAGGGTAGAGGGTAGAAAGGAATGGTAATACACATCGACATGGAAAATGATTTCGATCGAGTTTGGAACTTTTCCTCCTAGTAGTATTGAACAAATTTGGTCTCAGTCCACCCTTTAGTCGATGGATCAAAGCCTATATAAGAAACCCTTGGATCGCCCCCTAATCAATGTAAGTCCTAGAAGTTTCTTTAAAGCCTCTAAAGGGCTTAGACAAGGATTCCCATTGTCCCCCCTTCTGTATATTCTAATGGTAGAATATTTAGGAAGAAGACTGGAGCATGAGAGAAGGAATGGGAACATCCTTGGACTCCAAATTGTCCAAGGTGTCATAAGGATAAATCACTCTTAGTTTGCAGACGACATCCTCCTTCTTGGGGGGGCCTCTTCAGTCATGACTAAGTGTTTCAAAAATATTTTAGACGAAATTTAATTGTTTCATGGGGTCTTGTCAATAAAATTAAGTGTCACATTTATGCCTAGAACATCAATGATCACTCTCTTGCTGTCATCGCTAGGATCCTTAATTATTTGTTGGAAAATTGAGTATTGATGGTTCATATTACATATCTTGGGTTTAATCAGTCGAGACGTTGACCTATATCTGGATATAGTCAGTTGGGCGATCGACCAACACACTACACTATTCGTTCAAGTAGTCAACATGTTTGTCGATCGTATAATCAACCAACAGTCAAATATCATCGAGTGGTGGATTGACCAACCCAAAAATTGACTATGATTTGGACACGTAGGAGTTCAGGCCAAGCATCCTTTTCAAGGCGACTCGACAAAGCGGATTTGGTAGAGTTAACTCTAACAACTAACAGTTGCATGTTGACAATATATTCCATATTCTAGGGAAGTTGGTTAGATATTGGGACTATAAAAGTAGACACCTTGGGTTATTATCAATCATGGACATTATGAAAAATATCATCCAGATTAAGATGTGAAACATGCACTGGGATGTTATGATCATAGTGCACTCTGCTTAAGTGTTGTAACAATGTCTTTAGTTACCACCCTTATATTCAATTTTTTTTGTTCCTCTTCAGTTATCTACAAAACCATGTTCTTTGTTTCATGTCATGTTCTACCCTATTCCCCAACATGGTATTAGGATGATGGTTTAAAACCTTGAACTGTTATCTACAAATATTGATGAGTCGGGTATGTTGTGTGATTGACTATGGGATGGTGGTTTCCCGATTAGAATTTATTGGAATAGACTAGTATGTCTATATATTGAAGATGGATTCAAAGATTGATCCTGTTGTTTTGAATGGATCAAATGATGTAGTATGGGAACTAGATATGGAAACCCTACTGAAGAGAAAATGACTGTGGTAGTATTTGAAGGTGGAGATTCCATATCTAATAGATGACGAATCAAATTTCATGGTTGATGGAAAGAAGGATGAGGCTATAGAAGTCATTATGACCTACATCTCATGGGAGATTCATTTTCACCTAAGTGGAATTGACTATCCTCATCAAGTTTGGAAGAAGATGATTTTTTTGTTTGACTGAGTTGATGAGAGCCACTTCATGTAGTTGGAGAAAGAATTGATCTCTATCAATCCTCATTCCTTTGAAATAATGGAGGCGTATTTGGTGCTTTTCAAGGAACTCCAGTTTAAATTAGGTAAATGTGGAAATAATTATCAGAAGAAGGATGAACAACTCATTGAGATGGTCCTGTTGAACTTGAGAACACCGTTTGATGTGTTCATGTCGACTTTACGAACCAACTAGAAAGCACACAAGGAATATGGTAATGATTACACCTTTGAATATTTATGTGGTATTTTAATTACTGATCAACATATATTTCTTGGAGAAGGAAAGATTGGTGGTAAACACCAGGCTACTTGCTCAGATGGATGTGAAGAGTGATTTTATTCATGGAGACCTATCTAAATAAATTTTCATGGAACAACCACCTGGTTTTGTGATAGATTCAAACTTGTTTTGTTGACTCAAGAAGTTTCTTTATGGTTTAAATCAAGCTACTTGATCTTGGTATGCTAATATCAACAATTTCTTTCTTTGACTTGGTTTCAAATAGTGTGAATCTGATCACAACTTGTATGTTGTCCACACCAATGGAGACACTTTGATTGTTTTTGTATATGTAGATGATTTACTTATTACTGGAAATAATAACGATCTCATCCTTAGATTGAAGAAACAACTTGATGACTCCTTTGACATGGCATATCTTGGTACTCTGCATTATTTTTTGGGTCTTCAAGTATTAGAACTTTGTGATGGATTTTTCATTTCTTAGTCTAAATATGTGATGGATCTGTTGACATATTTTAACATGGATGATTGCCATTCTTTTTCTACTCTTTTTTAGTTTTGACTAAAGCTTAGCAAAACATATCAAACACACGCAGTCGATGCTACCCTCTATTGGCAATTGGTTGCGAGTCTTATTTATCTTACTCATAGTCAACCTGGCATTTCATTTGTTGTTAGGGTGGTTTCTCAGTTTATGCAAGACCCTAAACAAATCCATTGGAAAGAAGTCAAACAAATAGTTCACTATATCAACGGTACCACTCATTTTGGTATCAATTATTGTTGAAGTTTAGATTCGCTAGTTGGATACACCGACTCCAAATGGGCTGGTGACAATGATGATCAAAATTCCACTTCTGGCTATGTGTTTCACTATAGCATTGGAACTTTGGTGTGGTTTTGAAAAAAACATAAGGTAGTCTCTTTGTTGACTACATAAGCATAATATCATGGTGACGTTCAATTAGGTACTTAAGTAGTATGTATTCACCAAATTTTGGGAGAGCTTGTCCTTCATGTTCATACCTCAACTACTAAATCTATTATGAGAACTAGAGTGGTATATAGGTTGCTGAAAATCCTATTGCTCACAGTAAGATGAAGCATGTTGAGATCCATGCTCACTATTTGAGACAATTGGTTTATGAGAACATGGTCTCAATTGAATATTACATAACATAATATTAGGTTGCTAATATCTTCACCAAACCTTTAGCTGAAGCCAAATTTATCAAGCTCCACGTGATACATGGGCTTCGGGAAACTACAATTATGAGAGGGTGTCATGGCGCTGTAATTTCACCTCCTGAATATCCATAGATGTGTGCTGATGGGGGGGTATTGGAAAATCAAGCATTTATGGTTCATCACACATCTCCTGGGATCAATCATTTGAGAGGTTGACCTACATATGGATACTTTTGATTGGGTGATCGACCAACGCACTACACTAGTTAGTTGAGTAGTCGATATTCCTGTTGGTCGGACGATCGACCAAAAATCGAAGATAGTCGGGTGGTGGATTGACTAGCCCAACAATTGACTATGAATTGGACACGTAGGTGGTCACATCAAGCATCCTTGTCAAGCCAATTGGAAAGAGTGGATTTGGCGGAGTCAACTCTAATAGCTGACGATTACAAGTGCACAAGATCTTCCAGATTATATGGAAGTTGGTTATATCTTGAGACTATAAAAGTAGACCCCTTGGGTCATTATCAATCATGGATATTATACAAAAGATCATGCGTATAAATATGTGCACCATGCACTGTGATGTTTTGATCACAATGTGCTCTGCTTAAGTATTGTAATGGTCTCTTTAGACACTACCCTTATCTTCAAAACTTTTGTTCCTCTTCGATTATCTATAGAACTGTGTTCTTTGTTTCATGTCGTGTTCCACTGTATTAGCCAACATTCTCACTAGCGATGAATTATATATCCTTCAAATATTTGAGGATCCCCATCTTCCTTAACTCTCTTATATCATATTCTCCAAAATCAAAGAAAAATTATCAATATGGGGGGCTCATTGGATAAATCCCATCGATAAGTTAACTATGGTAAAAGAAATCCTCTTGTCTCTCCCGATATTTCAATTCTCTTCCATTCTAACTCCAATGGGAATTAAAAAGGCACTTGTTGAAGAGATCATAAAATTATTATGGGAAGGAGGAAAAAATAATTAGAAAATATTGAACCTGGTCAATTGGAAAATTATGAGGGCTCCCAAAGCTCATGGTGGTCTCACGATAACGGATCTAGTTTTGGAAATTTTATCCTTGGGATATAAACTACTATGGAGAATGATTTCGGGAAATCTTGATTGGTGGAAAAAAGCACTTATATTCAAATATTTCACCAAGGACTGACTGAGAGGCCTAAACTTCCCCCATCCTAATCATAAAGGCTCTCTAATCTATAAATTTATTTTGGCCTCCCTTCCTCTTATCCAAAGTAAACTCACATGGACACTGGGTAATGGAAAGTAGAATAACATCTGGGATGACATCATCTTAGGAAGACCCCCACTCTCCTAGGACTAGACCTTGGTTCCCTTGCAAGAATGGCTTTCAACTTAGCAAAAAAATACTCTCTTTGAAATTTCCAGCTGGTGCAGTTCCTCTAGGATTTGGATTGGGACTAATCTTTGGGAGACCCCAAAGTACCTCAAGGATTTGGTTGGGAGGCTACTCCCTTATCTATATGGCTTGGCTCCCAGGAACATGGAGGATCAATATGAAATGGGATGGGGAGATCATGAGCTCTCCGTTAGAAAAGGATATGAATATCTTCTCTTCCATTTTTCTCTCCCTTGAAAATATGTCCTATGGACTAATATTTGGCATCGCGACGAGCTCCTAAAATTCAATATTTTTAGTTGGAAATTGGCACATGAAAAAATCCTTACTAGTGAAAATATAAAAAAAGGGAATATCTAGGCCTTCTAGATGTGCACTATGCAAATAAAGCAATGATTCCATTCATCACATGTTCATAGAGTTCATATTTTTCAAGGATGTATGAAAAGTAATTATTCAAGATATCTTCCCCAGGGTTTAGTGGCTAGACTTAGTCAAGTCCCTCATGGGTAATTGGCACATGCTATACCAAGGAACCTTCAGATCATGATGGGATAATACAGAGGATGCACAACATAAAAATTAGGATGCAGGTAATGTTGCTCCTGCAGGAGGCTGTGGATGAGATGATTCATGCATTTGATGCATTTCCCATTCAAGTTTGATCCCTATCTGTCATTATGGTAGATCATGGATAGAATAATGTGCATGAGAGTTTCCTTCATTTTACCATGTGTAGTTATATTGATGAGAACTCGTATGCCTGAACCATTTTCTATCAAAAAATCGAGAGGTTTTAAGGATCGAAAATTCCATTGGGCTGGTTCAATTCTATTGTGATATCATGAGTGAGTGTTGGGTCTCGATGGCCAGGGTCATGCGTTGGGGGTTTTTCCTGTAGGTAATTTTTTTGTTCTTCAGGTGCGACATTAATCCATTGAGAATTGGGTGCCCACACCTAACATGGAATTTTTATTTCTTATGGTTCCTATTCATTGGATCTTCATGCATCTTTGGAATACACTCACAACCAAAGCTCACAAAAATTGAAAAAAATGGGTCACTTCTTTAGTTCTGGGCTGTGAGTTATGGTGGACTAACCAGTTTGTATCGCGTACATAGTAGCTCTCTTGGATGGAAAGGTATGTCCTTCTCCCAAATATCTCATGACAAGAACAAGACTTTGGTGCCCTTCCAGGACCAATTAGACAACACATAGGACCTTTGGAGCACACTGCAACAACTCCAAATTATAGTTCATGGATTTTCTACCTAGGTGACATTCATAATAGAAACCCTAATTTAGCACAAAATAACCATGCACCAAAAAAATGACGAAGTTAATTCCATCTGCTCCCAAGTGGAAGAATTGTAGGCCCAATTTACTTTGTTTTTTTTGGACATAGATACAATATCTACAACTAATGGCTTGTCCCCCACAGTAGAAATTCCACTCCTAGATACAAAACTCCCAACTCGTGACATGGAAATGGAAGACCCGAAACCTTCCGATCACTCCAAGTATGGTACTTCATTTTTTTTACAATTGTCTGCATCCTTGGAACCTTTTTTAGAGTTCACACAATCAAATTTTGTAATGTAAATTCTCCCTTCGAAGAATGGATGTATTTAAATATAGATAGGACTAGTTTACTGTTGGAAAAACATAATTTTTACCTTGCCTTTGGGATTATTTTGAGCATTTTGTAAAAACTATGTGTGCTTCAGCCGCATCCCCTTTTTGATTAATATAATATCCACTAGTTATTGTTAAAAAAAACTGACAAAGGTTTCTATACTTTTAGATAAGTATGGATCCTTAAAATTTTCCTTAATTGTGACTAGGCTCTAGAAAACGACTCTTTTAGAATTTTCATGTCCTTCCTATTGTTATAACCCTAATTTGTACCAGACATGCTTACCTGGCATCAAGCCATCTCAGATTCCTTCTTTTCCAAAACACTGTTGAACAACTCTTCTTAAAAACCCCTTTTATAAAGGCCCACGCGCCCTGCCATATTACTGCACGCGTGTACACGCTAGCTGACCCAAGACAACCCATGTGTACCTACAAAAAAACGAAAAAAGGAAATTTGCTGACGGAACACACAACTTTGGGTAATTTAACTAAACCTTTAGGCCATGCATGGCTAGACATTCGACCAAATACCTAGCTTCTTCTAGCCTATAAAAGAAGGGTTAGGGGTCCCATTTAAAGGAGGATAATCATTGTAAAGAAACTATACCCGATTGAGCATTCCCTTTGTCCCAACCTTTAGCCATCCTTGTACAAAGAGAAGTATAGAGAAAAGCAGTTGGAAGACAGTGGAAGAAGAGCCTAGGACCAGGATCGAGGAGCAGTAGCCGACTTTATCATTGTGAAGTTAATAAAAGAATTGCTTTTCCTGTCCTGCCATATGAGATTGTCATTATCGAAATATTGATTGTATGATTGATTAAATCTCTAACCCATTAGTTCATAGATCAAATGCATGTGGAGTTCTTTGTTTGTATTTAGTGAATGCAGGTCATCATTGGGAGGAGAGTTGTAGTCAAAGAACGACCAAGCGTGAAAAGGGATCGACATCAAACATGAAGAATAAGCTACGTCAACTTAATCTCTCGAGCCTTGTATTTACATATGAGTAATGGGGGTCTGGGCACGGGGATGATGGTAAAAAGTAAGAATATTTAGGTCAATTTTGCATGCATGATAAAACCCTTAGTGCTAGTTCGTAGGAGGGATTTCCCACCCACAACAGAATTGGCGACCATACTGGGGATATCTAGGGTTTCTGGGAATATTTTTCTTGGGTATTTTTAAAAACTGGTTTCATTCCTTTTTTTTAAAGTTTCTGCAAAAGTCTGAGCTAACAAAGATTCTGGTCTTCCATACCAGTTATCTCCGTTTCTTTGCTTGAGCTCATTTTTTTTCTTTTTCGAGACCCATAGAGGTACACGCGGCCTGTATAAGGTCTGCACGCGTGTACCCGCGCCCTACCTTCTCACAGCTTGCGTGTACACGCTAGCTGAGGAAGTGTCAGTCGCGTGTATGATTCCAGAAAATTTATTTTAGAGAGGCAATCATCCTCTCCCCTGTCAGAAATAGTCCTTCTCAGGGGTTTTCTGGAACTCTTTCTAGTCTTTATTGTTTGCAGTCTACAGCTTAGGTTTCACCTCATATTGGTTTGTTCTATGAAGTTTTCCTTGAATTGTTTTCTTTTTTCTGTTAAAGTAAGTGTCTGAGTCTTCAAGAGATCCTGGTTCTCAGTACCAATATTCTCTTCCTGGGATGTATTGCTTGGAATTTCATTTGTCTCAGAGTTTCAGAGATACATGCGGCCTGTATAAGGCCAGCACGCGTGTACACACACTCTAACTTTACACAGCTCGTGTGCACACGCTTGCTGTTGAACTGTCAGCAGTGTGCTTATGGAGAAATTTTTTTTTGAAGGTGAGGAAGTCATCCTTTCCTTTGACAAGAGTTATACCTCTCAGGTTTTTGGGTCTCTGTCATAGCGGTTAGTAACTTAGGTTTGATCACAACAATAGCTTTCTTTTTCATTAAGAAATTTTCCTCAAAATTTTCTTTTATAGGGTTTTTAGACAAGTGTGAGAGTCCAATTTTAATTTGCTTGTGTGTGATTTTTAAAGTGAATCTTTGCGATCTGCGCTTAGGCCAGAAGTTTTCTTGGTTTTTACTTGTTGATATTTTTCCTTTTTGCTTTATGAGCATTCAAATAAAAAAAAAAAAATCTTTTATTTCTTTGTTTGGTTAAATAGTGTTGTTGCATTAGTAACCAAGGAAAAGTCTTTACTTTCATAATTTCTTGATGGTTTACTTAGATCATAAGTAGCTTGTAGTCGAGTGAAATCTTGCTTTGAGTTTGCTGTTCAAAGATCTTAGAAATTTTTTAATTTTGAAAAGTTGTTTAAGATTTGAGTTAAGTGAAGGTATTATGTTTCCATCTTTCTGTTTTTTTGCTTTCGTCTTTCAAACATCACTAGTTTCACTTTCATAACCTTTGACTTAAGACAAGCCATAAAAATTAACGCTAAATCTAAAATTCATTAGACTTTTTATGTTTGTAGGGTCAACCAACTAGTTTAGGGTTAGGGCCTTGAATTAGGTTGGAGAGGAAACTTTTCAATTCCATTAAATCAAACATTGGAGTCTAATTTAGGGAGTGTCAAAGTCTAGTATCGTGAAAGTTATCTGGGACCCCCCTTTAACACAGGGGCTAAACACGAGGTCACGTGCAGAAAGGTAGCAGAGATAACCCCTCCAAAATTGGACCAATCGTAGTGGAGAACACATGTAGAGGGCTTGCCTTGGGATTCCGTCGATTGCATTTGCCACGAAGATTCGTGGGTCTTGAATCTATTCAAGGTCCTCAGTTTTCTTTCGGGCCACTTGCCTTCGATACCCTTGATAGGTTTCAGGCTCAATACCCTGCTCATTGTGGTCTACCCGACTTTCGACTGTACCCGCTTGGTGACTATTCGCGTGCTGGCAACCTAGTTGCCTATCTTTTTAGAGACATACACAGGTGACTGTGGGGGTATGCCACGGTACCTAGGATAGACATCGGGCCATGCTTTGTAGAGTATACCCAGAGGGTGCTTACATGTTCGAGTTGCACTTGCACCGGTAATTTTCTCTAGTGTTGGTTGTTGTAACCGTTCTTCCAACTAGTTTAGTGTTTGCTTGTTTTATCTTGGAGGGAATTTTTTTAGTGTGTGTTTTTTTTTTGAATGAATAGAAAGCCATAGGGTGTCTTTGATATTCTCACACAGTGGAGGATCATGAGCTCCATTGGTCACGAAGGCTTCTGGGCCTATCACCGGTTACACTGGAGCGACCTCCGCCACCACTAAGGAGAAAGCTAGACCAACAAGAGTCTTTTGAAGCGACCAGGTCACAAGAGATTGTACCTAACCAACATATGGAGGAAAAGACCGTTTTAGACTTTGGAGAGAAAGCCCTTGGTCCATCCGAAACTCCAGCCACTGATATTTTTACACCCATCATTGTACTGATTCACCCTTACGAGTGCCAGACAGTGTCACATGCAGCAATGGAAACAAATGCTGTCACTTCTTTTGGGAATTCTTCAAATCCCACTACGGTTTTCACCACATGGGGTTTTTCACCTCCTAACCCACCATCATCGGTCCGAGCCTCCATGGTCTCGACCGCCTCTACCTTGAACAATGGTCCAATCCCGTCTATGGCGGTGGCCACGACCCCTTTCACACTGAGTGCAACAGGCCCTCCGTTCTCATATGAGATGCCTAGCTTAGGTATGAGTCTTGTACTTTCCTACTCCACTTCATAGACTTTAGGTTTGGGGGCAGGGAGCTCTAACGCTCCTTTGCAAGGACACATGGGGGGCATTTCAGCTCCTTTTAACACTTTTCCTTACGGGGGAGGTCATATACCTCCTTTGTCCCATTCACTCGGTGGCACCCACCAACCATCCACTGGGCCACCCTCACACCATAGTTTATTTGGAGCAGTGAGTCAAGGACCACCTTCTCATAATATGTCGGTAGGTTCGAAACCATTTTCTTTGTTCGGTGCATTTGGTAACAACGCTTTCTCGTTAGCTGCTTTCCCGACTGGGGGCAATCCCGGTTACGAACAACCTATTCCTATGCAAGGTACTGTTCCTGCACAGGGGGAAAAAACTTCTTCCGCGTCAGGGCCTTGTAATTCTTGGCAGGGATCAGTTCCCTCGTCAGGAATGTCGATCTGGGGCAATTATTTTCACAACCAATGGAACCCTAGACAAGGTACTATGCCTATCCCCATGGGATCAACATGGGGCAACCCTTACGAAAGTCCTTTGAATGTAATGCATGCCCAACCATCTACATCCTATTTTGGGAATCAGCCGATGATGTCTCCTCACACGCAGAATCTGTACGTTAGTCATGGCCATGTTTTTTACCAGAACCCAGGCCAACAACCGAACTTTTCCTGGCAACCTGGTGCAAGTCAAACTCCAGGTCCCTTTTTCCATGGTTATCATAAACAACCTAAACTACCTTTCCTGACAACCTTGCATTTTCCAGACTTGACAAGGTTGTTGAATGACCCTATCTGTCACAATCCATGTTGGCCCCCTATGATGACGAAGTTGCCTTCGAACATACCAAAGTTCGAAGCCAAACCTAACGAAGATCCAGGATATCATGTGACCACCTTCCATCTTTGGTGCTTATCTAACTCATTGAAAGACGACTCCGTAAAGTTGTGATTGTTTCAACGTACTCTCATTGGGTGTGCCGCAAAATGGTACATTGAGCTCGACCGCTAAATATATTCTTCCTTCGACGAATTGGTAATGGATTTCCTAAACCATTTCCAATTACCTGTGCGATACGATGCTGGCACAGAACTGCTGGCCAATTTCGCCCAGACAAAAGTGGACCATATCTATGATCACATCTGAGAATGGAGACACCAGAAGAGTTTAATTAAGGTGCCAGTCCCACTAGCATTCCTGCTCGAGTGGTTCCTTAAGTCTTTGGTCCCACAGTTATCCAAAGATGTCGCGATGTCGGGAGTGTTTTCCGAAGAAGATTCCATTATGAGAGCTCAACAACTTGAGCTAATCTATTCTCAGTCTGGTTTATTATACGAGATATTTCCAGATGTGCCATGCTCAATACTTGATAAAACTAGACAAAGAGCTAGACCACATGCCGATGGTATTGTTGGTTCAACACAAACAAATCCTGCTGAGCAACTGACGAAAAAATTGCAACAATTGTGTATACAACACACATCGGCCAACCAAACTACTGTTTTGGCTGTTCCCCCTACCCAAACATCGGATGTACACACAGTGCAATCGACAAATCCAAAGGCCACCCAACAACCTGGAGGAAAGAAAAAACAACTTAAGAAGGGTGAGGGGGATAAGAAACCCACTAATAATGCTGGCTGGGGCAACACTGATAAACAAAAGGTGAGGTATCCGTGCAACCTGTGTGTAGAAGACCACCTGACCCACCAATGTCCTCGGCTTGCAGAGGCCCAAAATTTTGTGACACAACAACAACCTGCCATGTTAACCAATCCATTTCAACATGGGCAAAATCTAACCCAAGCCTCTACAAGCGCAAAAGAGGGCAATTAAGGACACTCTCCGTATTCAAACAATCCTGCATCCGGGAATGTGTATATGATGAAGGGTGATGCTTTTATATCGACTAGAGCACATGACTACAGTAAACCAAGCACTTCTGAGAAGGGAAAAGAAGTTGAACTCCCATCTCTTCCTCTCCAGATCGAGAATACTTTGGGTGAAACAATGAAACACATCCCAAAAGGTGTGTTCAAGAAATATTCTCACAACCCAAATGCAAGGGCCGCCTAGAACTATTCTGTGGTGGAGGATTTGTCTCAAACCCCTTGTGCGATGTCCGCTTTGGAGGTCCTCCAAAGCTGCCCTTCCCAGAGGAAAGATTTGTTAGCCTCTTTAGGATCTACCGAGACTTGTAATCCGGGTACAATCATGCTGGATAAACAGACTTAAAACCTCGTCTGCCTTACCACGTAGCATTTCAGATAGTAGTGGCTCACCCCACGAAATTTTTTACGCAGAACATTTTCCGTACAATGGTTGATGAGGGTGCCTCGACATGCGTTATGTCGTTGGCATGTTGGAAGGACATTGGCCAGCTCGTTTTGTCTCCATCACCTACTCTTCTCACTACTTTCGACGGTAATTCGTTCCAACCACATGGTATCATTCCCTCTTTCCCCATGCAGTTAGGAGGGAAGACCATATGCGTCGAGGTAGAAGTGGTCGACGTGTCCCTCGACTACAATCTCTTGTTAGGAAGGAGTTGGACTTACACAATGCAAGTAGTGGTTGCTACAGTTTTCCGAGTCTTGTTGTTTCCACACGAGGACCAGATTG
The DNA here is from genome assembly GCA_010110895.2 of Picea sitchensis. Classification (NCBI taxonomy): domain Eukaryota; kingdom Viridiplantae; phylum Streptophyta; class Pinopsida; order Pinales; family Pinaceae; genus Picea; species Picea sitchensis. The sequence continues at coordinate 28,594 of SNQJ01S0017261.1, forward strand.
TGACCATTGAACAATTGTATTTCTCCAGACCCGACCCTTCATTGGGGGTATCCATGATCCCGATGATTGACAATCCCCAACCAGGCGTAGTCAATGTAGGGGTTGGTTTGTGCCCATGTTTGATGGGTACCTTCGATTACCCAGCCCCTCAAGGCATTGTCAAGTTCATATCCAATCACCATAAGGTTGAGATTTTCCAAGTTTCGTCATTTCGCACGACTTACTTCAACGATCCATGGATACTTCCTTCCCCATCGGCCACGATGGAAGGGACAGGGCATCCTGGCATGTCCATTCCCTTGTCCACAGCTGAAGTAGCGTACTCTTTAGTCCAACAAGCTTTGGCCAACAAAGATCCAACTCCTGCACAAGAGTTAGATCCGACTCTAGAGCCCATTTGGGCTCAAGGTTCTCTCGCTGGCACCGATTCGTTAGACTTAGTCTTGCCCTCTGATGAAGCAGTAATTGAAGCAATGACTAGTCTGGACAAACCCTGGGACAATCTCTATCATAGATCATACTTCCTCCCAGAGTTAAGCAGAATCAAAGCCAGAGAATTCACCTTGACTATGACTGGAGATAGGTCTTGTCCTATTAATCCCTTAGCTACACATGAGGTTTATGCCGAGGGTAATATGGAAACTATCGCTGAAACCATACCGATCAATATCTCCAGAACCCCTGGTGTCGTGGAGAATGTTTTGATCGGAGTTGACTGTTCCCCCGGAGAGATTCAAATCTACACAGATCTATTTAAATAATTCTGCGACGTTTTTGCCTGGTCTTACGAGGAAATGCTAGGCATCGATCCAAAAATAGTCGAACATGAAATCACAACTTATCCAAATGCCAAGCCTGTTCGGCAGAAGCTTCATCTAGTTAATCCCATGAAAGCAACAAACATTAAGGTTGAGGTTGAGAAACTGCTAAAAGCCAGTTTTATCTATCCTATCCATTTGACCCAATGGGTGTCAAATCCTGTGCCAGTCAATAAGAAACAGGGAATGATTCATGTATGTATGAACTTCCGTGATTTGAACAAGGCTTGTCCAAAAGATAATTTTCCCACACCATTCATTGACCAGATAATTGATGAATGTGCAGGTTGCGAGGCCTTCTCTTTCATGGACGGTTTTTTGGGATATAATCAAATACAAATCAAACCCAAAGACTAGCAAAAAATGACATTCATTTGTCCATGGGGTACATTCGCGTATCGTAAGATGCCCTTTGGTCTAAAAAATGATGGAGAGACCTTTCAGTGGGCCATGTCGTTTTCTTTCCATGATCTCAAGCATATATTCGGGACCTATTTAGATGATTTAGCATATCGATCTCGTAAGAGAATGGATCATCCCACACACCTTCGACTTATCTTTGAGCAATGTCGCTACTTCCAGATTCGATTGAATCCAAACAAGTGTAGATTTTGCGTAACATCAGAATGTTTGGTAGGTTTCATAGTGTCAACAACATGGATCATGGTTGATCCTCTCAAGGTTGAGGCAATAATTCAGTTGCCTCCCCCGTGCAAAATCCTTCAACTTCAGAGTCTACAGGGAAAAGTGAATTTTTTAAGGCGTTTCATCACTAACTATGCCGAGATCACAAAGGGATTTATGCACTTACTAAAGAAAGACATTCCTTTTTATCGGGATGATGCCACTCAACGCTCTTTCAAAGCGTTGAAACATGCCCTCATAACTACCCCTCTACTTCAGCCACCTAACTATAACAAATATTTATTATTATACTTGGTAGCAGCAGAGTCAACCATCGGTATGGTCTTAGTTCAGGAAGATGATTTGTTCTCAGAATATGTGATCTATTACCTGAGACGAGGCCTAGTCGGACCGGAACTCAATTATTCTCATATCGAAAAAATTGCGTTGGCAGCAGTCCATGCTATTCAACGGTTCCATGATTATGTTCTATTTTTCAAGACCACCATAATTGCCGTTGTGAATCCGTTTCAATACATTTTGACATGACGGGTAATAGGCGGAAATATCAGTAGATGGATAGTTGTCCTGCAGGAATTTGACTTAGATTTCGTTTCAGCGAAATCCAAAAAGTCACTAGTCTTTGCAAAACTTATTTCGGAACTTTCGGTTGAGTCAGGTGATGTTGAGCCCGAAGAGTCACCTATCAGAGGAGATATGTTTTTGATCACATCTTTGGATCCCTGGTATAGAGGTATACTTATCTATCTCCAGACTTCGAAGTTCCCCACCTCTGCTTCTTGTGATGAGCGTCACCGTATACGCCATCAGGCCAAGAATTATCTCATACTCAATGATACGTGTTATCGAAGAGGTGTAGACTGCATCTTGCATCGATGTCTCACTCACGAAGAAGAAATTATTGTTCTTAACGATTTCCATATCAGAACATGTGGTGGTCATTTGTCTAGGTTGGCAACAACCCAAAAGATTTTACGAGAAGGTTACTTCTGGCTGACACTAATCAAAGATTGTATCGAATCAGTCAAGAAGTGCCACTCGTGTCAGATCTTCTCTCAGAATATGAGGGCACATCCCACTCCCATGTTTCCTATCATCACAGTTGGTCCCTTCACCAAGTGGGGGATTGATTACACTACATGCAACCCTCCTTCAACAAGGGGGCACTGTTATATCATTGTAGTCATAGAATACTTCACGAAGTGGGTTGAAGCTATGCCAACGTTTAAAGATGATGGAGAGACTACAACTCTCTTTTTATTCAACCAGATAATAGCAAGGTTCGACGTCCTGAGAGAGATTGTCACTCACCATGGCAGTCACTTTCAGAACTAGATGATGACCGAGTTAACATCAAAGCTTAGGTTGCGACAAGAACATTCGTCACCCTACTACCCCCAAGCAAATGGTCAGGTGGAAGCTGTAAATAAATCTCTTAAGACCATCCTACAACGAACGATCAACTAAGCCAAGTCAAATTGGCATTTGATGTTATACTCGGCATTATGGGCTTACTGAACATCTGTTAAGACTGCAACCGATTTCTCACCTTTTCAACACATTTACGGGCTAGAAGTAGTCTTGCCTATTGAATGTCAGATCCTGTCCCTAAAGTTGGTAGTACAGTTATTGCTAGACACTTCTCCACTTGAAGAACGGTTATTATACCTTGAGCGGCTCAATGAGCAGCGTCGTGATGTGGCCCTGGCCAACGAGGATCACAAACATAAAGTCAAGTGCCAGTATGATCGGTCTGTTTGTCCTCATATTTTTTTTGAAGGCGACCTTGTCCTGGTCTATGACCAAGATAAGGACCCCCTGGGGGCAGGAAAATTCAAACCCATGTGGTTCATACCTTTCATCATAAAGAGGTTCTAAAAAAGGGCGCTTATCGTCTGGTCGAATTTGAGGGAAATTATTTGGCGGAGCCTAGAAATGGGCTCTACCTCAATAAGTATTACTCATAGGTAGGTCACCTTGGGTAAATTTTTGTAACATATGTATAGTCTTTGTACTATTACTTTCTAGTTTCTTTTAGTATTATGGACATGTTGTTTTTGATGTTATCTTTTGTCACCATGGAAGATGTCAAGTGAATCAAAGGTGTTCATTGGGTACGCAAAAAGTGCTAGCCGAAACACTCAGAGGCTTGCCTCCACATCTTGGGTAATTTTTACACCTCGAGGCTAGTTATTATATTCTGGAGGTATATTCTTAGGTGACACCAGAAACAATGTCACCGAGTACAGTTTAGTTATTGAGTTGCTTAGTGACACCCCGTCATTTGGTATCTCTCATCTCCGGGTCTATTTAGACGCTCAACTAGTTATGTCTAAGTTAAATAGAGTCTATCGTGTTCATGATCCGACTTTACACCGACAATACCTTAGGGTACGTCTCTTAGAATGAAGCTTTGATTATATTACATATTTTCATGTTCCTAGGAGATTAAACCAAATTACAGATACTCTAGCTAATCAAATTTTAGACTGGCATCTCACACACATATAAAAAGACATACACATAAACATGTAAATACATTTTTAAAGGCAAATATGATCCATAAGACACAAAAAGACATAAAAATCCATATATAATATCATAATCATCAGAGTACATAGGTGGATGCAAGCGCCTCAAAAGTATGACCAGTAACGAGTCATGGGTCTTATGCCCTCAAAAAATATATACAAGTAGTGCTCTCGGCACGTGAAAAGTCTAGAATAACTAAGGTCAGGGCCTATGAGCCCTGTTGTAATGATCAACAACGTTTACCAAATGCCGAAACAGTCGGACCCACGTCCGTGGTGCCCCCACTACATGAGGCTGCATAGATGGTGGCAGATCCTCAATCTCTTCCATAAAGATTGTGCAAGTGAGCGAGGTAAAGTTTCGCTCAACTCGTCTCAAAAAACTCTCAGCCTCACCGACTGGAAGCTCTCCTTCTTTTGCTGGTCCCCCTGCAGCGACAGGTGCGGCCCTTGGTTGAGGATGACGCCTGTTCCTCGCATAATCTTCAGGTCACATTGGTCCCACATTTGCACATAATAGACACATATCTGTCAAATACTCTGGTATACAAAAAATGATATATAAGAAAACAACAACATAAAAATTACATATGTTTTACAAAAAAAAACAAAAAAAACGATGCAAACTTACCCATCTCTCCTCGTTCCTTGCCAGGGGGTACCGGTATCTCAGGATCTCTCGAGAAATCAATCCCAGCATAAGGGTAATCCTCTGTGACTAGGATCTATCGTGAAAACCAAGCAAATAAATATTCATCAAAGGACTCATTGGTCCTTCCACCACCCTATCGTGGCAATAACACTGCCCATCTGCAAACCGCAGGAAGAGAGGCCTAATGTCCTCGTATCACCACTTGAGGACTGAAACTAGGAACTCTTTCAAAAAATAAAGAGCATAGAATCGTCCCGAACCCGAAGTTCCTCTGCATCTGCGATAGACAATCTATGAGCTGCCTCTTCATACAATCTAGTAGTGTAGTGCTCCAGTCAAATATCTGTGCATTTAAGCATTGGACTGCACCATTCATCTGTGCATGGGACGCCTAATGTAGAGCCGCAGAACCAATCATCCACCCAATAAGCAACACAATCACCTGCAGTGATAAATCTCTGATCTTGCTTATGGGCACCTGTGAGCTCGATCGGTTTGTACCAGCCTCACAATAAAGTCCTATAAATTTCGATATGTTATGAGGCCCCGAAGGAAATGTCTAGAAATTGACTGGTTCCCCTCTCTCGGAGAGGCCAGTAAAAAAATATATGTCCTCTGTAGTAGGCACCAATGAATGCCCCTCTAACATAAAGGCCTTTGCGTCGAGATGCCAATAATCAACCAAGGCATTCAATAGCCTAGGTTGTGCCCACATAAAAGGACATAGGAAGAACTTGAGCAACCCACATTGCATTAAGGCAACAACATCATTGGGGTCTTTCCTGACCAACTCACTAATCTCCTCCTGCTCTCTTTCCCAAGTTCAGGAGGGTTAACCCTTGCTTTTTAAATTTTTTTCATTAAATAAAGGGTCCAAGCGGGCTGTAGTAATGACAGTCACATGTACACGCGTGCAATTTTTCCTCTGCCCGAGTGTACAAGTGGTCTGTCATAAGACAACCCACATGGATCTAGGGCCGACATTTTGAAGGTCGACGCCCCCCCAAAACTTGAAACTAAAAGCATAAATAAATATTTAAATTGCAAGAGGAGAGAGTTTATACTTACTTGGTCCAAACGAATGGTCGTTTCGTCCACCATAGCTCCTGGAATCACCACTTTTATCAAAGGGGGTTTTTTGCTCCAGAGTCAATTTCCAAATCAATAATGGTGATAATGAGTTGCCAACTTCTATTTATAGACTTTTTGGCCCCTTTTTTGTCATTTTTTTTGCCCCCCCCTTATCATTTTATTTGAATTGAAAACCATTTAGAGTGATTCAGGAGTTGCGTTGGAAAGTTATGATCGGGTATCGAGACATTTTTTTGGAGTTTTGGGTCACTTTTGACAGTCCATGGGAAAAACCTCAGATAATCAACTTGAGCATATAGGTTAGGTTTCCACCCCGACTTTTGTATCTCGTTGTCTTTATCCCTTTGCCATAGGATCGATCCCATCAGGTTGCAACACAGAACCATCATTGCTTCTTTAGAAGTGTCGCGATTTGGTGGTAGAGCTTACTGGAACATGGATTCCCTAGGTAGATCCTAGTTGCGTTATGGTGTCCATGCTATCACTAATGAATGTAGGCTCGAGAGTCCTTTTTGTTTTTCCTAATTACGAGTTTGAGCCTCATTTGCATGATTCCTTTTCACTCTTGACCTCACCCTCGGGACTCCCAAAAAACATAACGGGTCTTATTTTAAGCCCTTTTTAGACCCTCTAAACATGAAAAGATTGCCGAGCGATATTGTGGCCTTTCACGCTCGTTAAATTGAAATTTGAAGTCACGTCTATCCAACGATTGTTTACCCCTTTTTCGGTCTGGACGGTCAATTGTACGAACAAAGGTATACTCTAAGGAACTTCAGTTCTCTAGAAGAGTACTCTCAGGTATCATTTTAACCCTTTTTTGGGCCTGAGGGACTAAATGTACGAAAAAGGAACCCCCACGGAGTCCATAGTTAAGCTCTTTTCAGACTCCCTAAAATTGAAAAGATCGTCAAGTGACCTTATTCTTTCACACTCGTTAAAATGGTCCAGAAGAACATTCCTGACGGAGTCCATAGTTAAGCTTTTTTCAACCTCCTTAAAAATGAAAAAATGGCCGAGTGATCTTGTCTTTATCACACTCGTTAAAATGGTTTTGAATAGACGTCTTTTTGGTGCTAGTTTACCCCTTTTTCGAACCGACTATACTACCTTCGAAAAAACATACCCCAATGGAGTCTCCTTTTATGTTTTTCATACTCTCTAAATATGAAAAAACGCCAAGCTTACCTTCTCTGGGATTGTTAAACTCACATCGAAGGACGTTACCATTGTGTGTTTTATTAATTTCATTTGCATACCCGCGTCTTTGGCCTAATGCCGGCTCCATGTTGCTCTCAACTGAACCAACTAAAGCATGCCTTATACACAATCCTTGTAGCACTTTGCCTCTGCGTCTTGACACCTTTGGACCCTGGAGGATTTTTCTCGAGTGTCCTTACTTTGAACATCAGTCTTGTCCTTGCAGCTCAAACTTGTATGTTTGCAACACTCATTCCTCCTTTGTAACGTAACATTCTTTTATTATTTTCCAAAATTATTGAAAAAAAATAAAATCAAATATACCCCAAAAAGAGGAAGGGAAAAGTATTTTCTTTATTGGAATCATAATGAGTCACCCTTGGATAAAGCACATCTATCCATTTGTTCGTCAAACTTTGAGATTTAATATGACCTTAGGATGTTGTTCTTGCTACATAGAGCTGTGTCCTCCTCTGTTTGGTTATTCTTCCAGACATATGGAGAGTTTACCTTGCCTCATGCCTCGTAAACTTATGTTAATGCCATGTTACCTGAGTCTCATCATTTGTCGTGCTATTGTCCAAGGGAAGTTTTTACCAAGCCTGAGTCAGCCCCTTTGCATTTTGTCTCTTTCCCTCATGCCTGCCCATCTTGAATGTCCAATCAAGTCTTTGTTTGAAATCCATGAAGCCTTTAGTCTGATCATCAAGATTCTCTAGTCCATGACCGACGAGGCATCAAAGACCTTTGTGTAGTGAAGTCATACACTCATATTACACTCCTACCTGAGTTTTGAAGATTTTGAAGTTGTTTCTCGAGCTCTGAAGACCTCATCTCCAGCCATCATGCCTTATCAACTTCTAGAAGATGGATACTCTACACGTATATCTTTTTGATTTCAAGATGTAGCTCCGCTGTGTATTACTCGTGGCTACACTTTATATAGTTATATGACATGGATATATAGTGCATTTTCTTGGTAGCCATGATTTTATTTTATCCCAATCATGGGTATGCCCACCTCGGTGAGACAATTATTATTTTGCAGATGACACCTCCCGATTTCTAGTCCCTGGGCTCACTTGTCCAGCACATCGGTGAAGATTGTTAATGTATTTGGGCCATCAGATGCTCTTCTGACCTCACACATTAGGGGGCATCTGTTATAACCCTAATTTTCACCAGACATGCTTACTTGGCATCAGGCCATCTCAGATTCCTTCTTTGCCAAAACACTGTTGAACAACTCTTCTTAAAAACCCCTTTTATAAAGGCCCACGCGCCCTGCTACATTACTGCACACATGTACACGCTAGATGACCCAAGACAATCCTCCTGTACCTACAAAAGCATGAAAAAAGGAAATTTGCTGACAGAACACACAACTTTGGGTAAGTTAAATAAGCCTTTCGGCCATGCATGGCTAGACATTCGACCAAATACCTAGCTTCTTCTAGCCTATAAAAGAAGGGTTAGGGGTCCCATTTAAAGGAGGAGAATCATAGTAAAGAAACTATACTCGATTGAGCATTCCCTTTGTCCCAACCTTTAGCCATCCTTGTGCAAAGAGAAGTATATAGAAAAGCAGTTGGAAGACAGTGGAAGAAGAGCCTAGGACCAGGATCGAGGAGCAGTTGCCGACTTTATCATTGTAAGGTATCATTGTGAAGTTAATAAAAGAATTGCTTTTCCCGTCCTGCCATATGAGATTGTCATTATTGGAATATTGATTGTATGATTGATTAAATCTCTAACCCATTAGTTCATAGATC
>SNQJ01S0017261.1:37313-71603 GCA_010110895.2 Picea sitchensis
GTGCATTTGGGACGGGAAAAGTATCTTTTTATTAATCTCAAGATGAATCAACTTACAATGATTATAGAGATCGGCCACCGTTCCTTGATCCTGATCCTGGGCTCCTCCTCTTCTTTGTCCTCCAACTTCTTTGCTTGAATTCTACTAAATCTTGAGGAAAGGCTAAAGGGTTGGGACAAAACGGATTCGACAATTGGGAAGAGTTTCTTTGCTATGATTTTCCTCCTTTGAATAGTACCCCTACCCATTCTTTTATAGGCTAGAAGGAGCTAGGGTTTTGGACGAACTCTCGGCCATGCATGGCCGGGAGTTCCATTTAACTGACCCAAAGCTTTTTGTCCCGTCAACAACTTTCCATTTTTTGTGATTCTGAAGGCAAACGCGGGCTGTAGTGGGCCTGCTAGCGTTTGCCCACGGGCTGTAGTGGGCCTGCTAGAGTTTGCCCGCGGGCTGTAGTGGGTTCGCTAGAGTTTGATTTTTAAAAATGGAGTTTTTAGAAGAGTTGTTCAGTAGTTTTTTGGCAAAGAAGGGATATGAGTTGACCTGATGCCAGGTAAGCATGTGTGGTGCAATTTAGGGTTATAACAGGTGCATTTTTAACACTAAATTTATCAATTCCTAAGTGTTAGGAACATAAACTTTATCCCTAAATAAGAGGATTCCATCCTCTCCAACCTATAGTCTCTAAAATTCACCAATACACTTTCCTGCTACAATCCTTCTGTAACTTGTGCATAATGCTGATATGATGTTACCACCTCCAAAAATCTTCCTTTTAAATTTAAACAATACATGATAATGGATGTAGCACACATTTCATGAACCCTCATGCTGAGTGCATCAACCAATTTATTCTCTTTTCCTTTGATATGCTTGACGTTGAATTCATATTCACTATGAAATTATAGCCATCTAGTTTGACTGGAATTCAATGTTGGCTTCTCAAACAAGTGTTTTAGACCACTATGATATTTCTTCAGCTCAAAATTCATGCCCATGAGATAGTGCCTCTACATTTTTATGGCGTGAACTATGGTTGCCAACTCCAATTCAATGATAACATAATTTCTTTCATGATCCTTCAACTTCCTTTACTTGCACAATATGACATGCCCATTCTGTGTAAGGACTCCACCAAACCCTTCCTTTCATTCATCTGTGCACACAATGAAATATTCATCCATATCTAAAAAAATTAGAATATATGCACCAATCAATAATTATTTTTAAGTGATGGAAACTCTCCTCACACTTAGCAGTCCATTCAAACTTTGTTCCCTTCTTCTGCAATGAAGTGATTAGATTTGAAACTTTGGAGAAACCTAGAATGAATCTCCTATAGTATCCAGCTAATAACATAAATGATATCACTTATGAAATGTTCTTTGGCGCTATCCAACTTTTGATTTCTTGAATATTTTTAGGGTCCATTGCTATGCCCTCCTTTGAGATGATGTGGCCTAAATAATTGATTTTTCTTTGATAGAATGTGTACTTTCTTAGCTTGGCGTACAACTGGTGCTCTCTAAACACTTGTAGAACCATTCACAAATGTTTCTCATGCTCCTCCTCTATATTGGAGTAGATAAGAATATCATCGAAGAATATAATGAATAATTTGTCTAGGTAATCCCTGAACACTCCATTCATTAGACACATAAAGGTAGTTGGTTTATTTGTCAAGCCAAATGGCATCACCAAAAACTCATAATGGCCATAATTTTTCCCGAATGTTGTCTTGTTGGTGTCTTCTTCTCTAATTATCACTTGATGGTAACTTGACCTCAGGTCAATCTTGAAAAATATCCTTGCTCCTTTCATTTGATCGAAAATATCATCGATCCGTGGTAGAGGGTACCTTCTCTTTACCGTGACCTTATTAAGTTTTCTGAATTCAATACACAACCTCAAAGTTCCATCCTTTTTCTTCAAAAAGAGAACTGGGGTATCCCAAAGTGAGACACTCTGGTGTATGTACCCCTTCTTCAATAGTTCTTCTAGTTTCATATGCAACTCTTTCAACTATGGCGTTCTCATTATGTAGGGAGTTTTGGACAATGGGGAAGCTCCAGGAAATAATTCAATAAAGAAATCAATATCTCTCTTGGGTGGAAATCTTGAAAAATCCTCAAAGACATCTTCATACTGCTTTAGTATTGGATAATCTTCAAGACTTGGATCCTTATATTTGGTCAGATATTCCATATGTGTCTCATATATTTTTCATCCTTTCCTAAAAATTATTTTTAGCCACAATGCTGAAATATCTCAGACATATATAGGTCTTGGAATACCTTGCATCGTCCTTGAATTTACTTCTTCATAAAGGCATGTGAAATCCTTGTTGTATCAATATAGGACAACATTATGCCTATTTAGCCAATCCGTACCAATTAAGAAATCATATGAACCAAGTGGTTCAAATGTTTAGATCTTCCTTAGTGTTAACTCCATTCATGCTAATTGAACAATCCTTTCCAAGTTCATTGATTTTCCTCTTGGTATTAGTGGCTAGATGAACCAACCAATACTTTCTGTGCTTACATATCTTCAATTTAAACCTTTCAACTATTTTTGGATCTATATAGCTATGACTAGCTCTAGAATCAACCAAAATAGTTATGGGATGGTTATCAATCTTACCTTCTACCTCAATCATGTGATATTGGTAGTTTTCTTGTATGTTTTCCAAGACTACATAAATTCTTGGCATGATCCTACCCACATCCTCCAGTTTATCATCTTCTTTAATATTGTGCATAGTCCTCATCCTATCTCCCTTGTGAGGACAATCCTTATACAAGTGGTCTCCTTCACATCCCTAACACTTTATAGGATGTTTCCTTGTTCTTTCCCCCAAGTAATCTATCATTTTATGCTCACCTTGTGTTGTCTGTCCTTGCTGATGTGCTTGAGAGTTGTTCCCAATGAAATGTGGCTCAAATCCTTTCTTTCTCTAATCCATCTTTCCTTTCTTCTTTTCATCCCAAGCATTTTGGAAAGTTGGTCTTCCTATACTCTGCTCATAAATATTCTTTTATCTTCTTATGTCCTCCTCCAAAGTCCCATGGCTATCATATTGTATTTTATCATTGTAGAAGGAGGGTAACCCACTCAAAAAAACTTTGGATTTTGACTTTCTCATCCTTTATGAATCCCACATACTTAAAAAACTCAAAGAATATCTTTTCATATTCATCGATTGCCATGATCCCAAGTTTGATTTTAAAGAACTCTTTCATCTTCTTCTCATAATAATTCCGTGACAAGTACTGTTGCTAGAAATATCTCTTGAATCGATTCTAGGAAATTATCTTTTCATCAATGTGCTTGAACTGCTTGAGTTGATCCTACCACATAGATGCCTTTCATTGGAGATGGTAGATTTCAATCATGGCTTCTACTTGTGATGGGTAATCATGTAACTAGAAATATTTTCTCATTCCCAAAAACTAGGATTCAACATCTTCTCTTATCCTATTCTCTCCATAAAATGATGGCATATTTCTTTTCCCGAGCTCTCCTTGCAAAATATCCACCTCGAGCCTCCTTCTCTGATTTCTGATAGGGGACACACCAGAGCTACTCTTGACATTGAATGTGCATGCTACCTTCTATTAAAGTTCCCTGGTGAGTGAATATGATGATGTTTTCTCTTAATCCTTGATTGGCTATATCCCCCATGGTCATGAGATCTGTATGTTGCTTCTTTCCTTGCACTGGATGCTTGCTTTATGCTAGAATATTTATTGACTTTCTTCTGTAACATATTCATAATCTGTAGTATCTCTTCATGAGCCCTCATCATCCTTTCATTTTATGCTCTATAAATACGCACTTCCTTCTGTAGGCTTCTCATAGTCTCAACCATATTTATAGACTCCACCTTGCTTCTATCCCCATTGGACTCGGTCTCTACATTTCCCATGCTGACATGTAGACCTTGGATCTTGTCCTCATGGTTGTAACAACCTTGAGCATCATACATATCTCTAGTCCTCATATAGTGACCAGATATGTGTCTTGTACCTCTAATTTTGCAAGGAATGTGAATGTAACAATTAATTATTGAGTTAAGCATATTATACAATTGTCATGAATTTAAGTTATAGACCTCTTTTTCCTGGATTTTTTGAAGGAACATTACTAAACAAATAAAAAATATGAACTTTCAAACATATTCCATTCTAAATTATCTTTCTGATGCTTGTACCCATGCTTCAGTTTAATTTTTGAGATGAGAGTTATGGCTTTCTGAAATCAATAGTTTTACTCATTTTTGCACCTATTTCAATCGTACCAAAAATATCAAGGGATGACTTTTGCTTATTGTAGAATAAAATATGGTGAGAACCAAGGAAATTTTTATAATGGGCACTGATAATATTCATGATTTTGAATACACAACAACTCTAATATTTATGATCTGACACTCCCTCCGACTTCTACATCCATATAAATTTTCCAATTTGTCCCTTTTGCTTTTCCTCCAGACTTAGAATTTTTGACCAAAAATGGGTATCTCACAAACGGATCGTAACTGACAAAAATCCCCTCAAGGAAAATTTGTTTGGATTGATGAGTAGATAAAACTTCGAGTAAATAAAATTTACTGGACTGGTGATTTGAGGTCCCTTTTCTTCCTCTAAAGACTTCAAAAATCCCCTTAACATGCCCAAAAATAATGGATTTTTCCCTATTTAGTTTGACATCTCCAGTCCACACCCCTTTGAATTTTTCTAGAGGCATGAATTGGTATATTCATGCCTTCTTTTTGATCCGTCTATAAAAATTTCACCCTTATGTGGGCCCCAATTACCAAGCATTACCCACACCTTCAAAAGTCACTATTTATCTTTTTTTCGGAAAATGGAAGCAAAAGTAATGAATGAATCTCATTTTTCTTCTTGTATCCCTCGTTATTCTAGATAGAAACCTAAAGTTTCATCCAAAACTGAGTTGAAACACTCCTGTTATACCCAAAACAAGTTTTGTGGTCTAGACTTTTTTGTTGTTGTTGTTGTAAATTTTAAGCTTTCTCCTTCCCTTTTCTTCTCTTCTCTCTTTCTCTTCCTTCCTTCTCTATTTATGTTTTTTCCTTCTCTCTTCTTCTCTTATTTATTTTCTTTCTTTGTTCCTCTTCTTCTCTTCTTTCTTTTCTTTCCCTTATTTCTCTCTTCCTCCTTTATTGAGGATCAAGTTTTATCCCTTTCGTCGATGTTTCAACATCAAAAGATCATTTTCCGCCAATGTATCGGCGTTAGGGTGTATTTTCCCTATCGATATATAAGCGGAAAAATTATTTTCCTTGTCAATAAGAGTCCTTTATCGATGATCAATCATTCTTTTTTTCAGTATATCGATGAAAAATCCACCTTTCTTGTCTACATATCGATGATGAACCCACGTCCTCTTGCCGATGAAAAACTCATCCTTTCTCAAGTGTATCAACGATGAAAATATTTTTCTCTCTGAAGTATCAGTGACAAAACATCATATTTTTACCGAAATTTTGGTGATGAATCTTATTTTTGTCTAAACGCTTCCTTTTCTGGCATCTGAAAGATTATTTTCCTTTGATGTTTTGGCTAAGAATTCTCTTTTCTCACCAATGTATCGAAAAAGAAAACAAATTTCTCATCGATGTTTCGATGAAGAATCCACTTTCATCACGAAAACTCCTTTTTTATTTTTTTCATAGATTTACAAAGTTCTTCCCTTGTTGATGTATCAGTGAAGATATTGATTCTTCGCCGATACACACTATATCAATGGCTCCAACATTCTAACACTTAGTCATTTTTTCTCAATTTTTTGGGCTCGTGACTATCATGATCATTGTGAAAACGCTCGGCTCAATCCTCCGAGCCAAATTTAATGACATATGGGCCAAATTGACCCCCCACATAACAACAATGCTATACAAAAACTTAAATTTTAGGCCTTGACCCCAAATTCACATGGTTGGGCAAAACAAATTTTTACGCAAAAACTAAACACAGATTTAAGTTTGGTTATTATTGTAGATCCATACAATCCTGGCATTGAAACTAGAGCTTTGATACCACTATTGACAAACTTTGGTATGGAAGGTATACAAACTTGACCCGCATATACCACTGTACAAGACTGTGGCTAATCCGATCACTTCTGAAAATCCAAACCACAAAAATCTCATTAATCTAAGTATTTTCGGATCAATTTGGTATCCGAGTTATAATCAAGTTGGTATCATATTAGGTTTGGAAAGTATTTGCAAGTGAATGCTTACGAGGTCTGAAACTCAGGCTAGGTGAAGGAATGCTTGAATAATCCTTGTTTTAGAGCACAAATATCTATGTTGCAAAGAGGAACCATGAGTAAATATCTAATGAAATTAAGGCTTCAAAAATACATGAACTGACAGATTCAGAAGGACAACTATGAATTGAGAATGCAACTACAATACCTTGAGGATGAGAAGCAAGAGCTTCAAGACCGATTGGTATACGATGAATAATTTCTTAGGGGTATTATTCAAGAATTGGGAAGTGAGTTTCATACCAAAGAAAAGATGTTGGCATGATTCCATAAAGCTTAGAAAGTGGAGGAAAAGGATACCATGCAAAACAAGCCATCTTCTACAAAAGGTTTACAAATGGTAACTGAGGTATGCCATGAAAATGATCCATCATGTTCTTTTTCTTCCCATCAAGGTGAAAATTCTTCTTTGAATGAATTTAAGGAGAATACTTATGGTATTGGATTTAAACTACTAACCAAGATGGGATATGATGGGAAAGGTCTTGGTATTAATGGCCAAGGAATAACTAATCCCATCCAGATTGAGGGAAGACCTCGTTATGTAGGATTGGGTTATGGTAAAGAAGGAGATGGATAATTCTCTAAGACAACTGAAGTAAGGGAAGCTTCAAATAACGAGGTTCAAATACTTCATAAGTCATTAGTTCTACCAGAAAAATCTTCCAGCGCTCGGAAAGGAATCAAATGCGAAGCATCTCCAATAAGAGGTTATAATTCCAAGGAAGGAATGAAGACATTTTCTACTCATGAGACTGGCATAAAGGGTAGTCCTAAAAGGTTTGGTAATCATCCCAATGTTTTCTTTAACTGTGGAAAGAATGGTCCAGTAACACGAAATGTATGGTCTATGTATCCACATGTTTTCTGTGTATTTAATAACCATTGTATGGAAAAATGTTGGAAGAGACAATCCTTGCATAAGAAGTCATCCAAGAAGGAGGAAATAAGAAAAGGTCATTTTCCAAAGTAGGAGAATGAACAAGAATGTTTGCACTCATTGTGGTATGAGTGGTCATTGGATTGAAAAGTGTTGGACACTTCATCCACAACTTCGTCCAAAGAAGAAACATGAAGATGTGAAAGCACTTACAAGGAGACAAGTAGTATCCTCAACTGAAGTTGATAATGTTACTGAGAAATTCGAGAAGGAATTATTTTCGTTGACTTGTCTTAGAAGTATAGTGTATGAAGACATTGAGGCATGGTTTTGATCCAGAGTCTTTTCGGCACGAAATGAGAGAGGAGATATAATAAAGAAATGTACATAGATATATCGGATATAAAATAATATAACATAAATGTATCAGATATGCAACCATAAACATAGAGATACAATAATACACAATTTTCTATTAATGAGCGAAAATGTACAAAGAATGTAAAAATACAGAGTGAAAGACTCGCTAGAATGGTGGCAGCTTATCTCTGAGAAGAGATGTGACAGATACTCACATATATGAGAAGATGATTTTACAATGAGGCTCCAAAGGCCTTTCTATCATAAATTGCCAACCCTAAAACCCTAACCCTGAAAGATGAAAACCCTAACCCAAAAATTGCCAAAAAACTGTTTTGAGCGAGTTGGAAAAGGTGGGTGGCCACTGATATCCACTTGGATCAATCATCCTTCCTTAGGAATCAATGGTATCAATTGAATTGAGTTCCTCGAGGAGAGGGAAAATAGTTTGTTGAATCTGCATCTTGATGAGCTGCTTGCCTTGTTGGAGAAGTTGCACTGCTTAGATTTTTGAAGGTTTTCATGAACCTGTGGTTGGAAGGGTTGGACCTTTTTAACCATTCTGGATACATGATATTTCTATGTGTAGAAGGAATATTTTTTCTTTTATGTAGTCTTGCCAACCTGCTTCTGTTGGATAGAAGGTGCTTGGGCCAAGGCTGTAGTGGTTGCAATATCCTTCTGTTCACCTTCTAAACAGATTGTGAAGAAGCTAAATTGTGTAGTATGAGATACTACCTTGCGGTATTGTTTAGGTGGGATAGTATTCAGAACCACCTATGGTATCCTGTAGAGATGACCCACCAGAGTAAAAATGACACTACAGGGTCGAGACTCATAGATAGCATGGAGCTTCCACATATATGGCTAGCCTAAGAGAACATCATAGACATCTAGTGGGGAAACATCACATAATACCTCATCCTTGAAGGGCTGGATGCCGTATGACAATCGACACTATTGGATGACACAAAGATCTCGTCCCTAGTGAAGCCACCCAATGTTGTATGGATGTGGGTGTGGTGTTGTCGACAATCCCAACTGTTTGACGACCTCTGTTGAGGGTTCTTCTGGCTTCTGATATCAACAATAAAATGCAGCGAAGTCCCCTTCACCCACATCTGTTAATGTAAAAGGCACTCCCCCTCTTCAAGATCTGTTGGTTCTTTTGCTTGAATTGTTGTGGTTGTGACAATAGCAGTGGGGTATGAGTCGATGATCTATATTCTATCAGTATTTTATGAATCAGATTATGAATCAGGGTTCAACTCCTTGTCTTTGATTTCAGCCACCAATGACTATTTTGAGTGACATTCATCGGTGTTGTTCCAAGGTATTTTGTGGAAATCACACCATTTTCCAATGTCCTTTTTCGTCTTCCTGTGAACCTTCTTTTCCTGTGGCTTGGAATGGTTTTCGAGAGACTATTTCTTAGGGCCGTATTTATCATACTTTGGTTGTTGTGGATTTGTAGACCTGAAATCTCATTTGTTCTGGTGCTTAAATTTCTGCTCAATTTTAACAACATATTGATAAGCAACACCGAGTGATGAGATGTACAGAAAATCCATTTCAGTTTGGATGTATCTGTGTAGATCCCCACGGTATTTCAGAACCAAATGTCGTTCGAAGTCTTTGATACCCATCTTGGTGCGCAAGGTATGGAAGGTATTGGTGAAGTCCAATTTTTTTTGGCCCCTCTCTTTCCGTAGTGTGGTCCATCTCATATAATGGTCCTCATAGTTTCCAATAGGGTAATACTGTTCCTTTACTGCATCCACAAAAAAATACCAAGTGGGATTGGCCCCATATATTCCAGAATATTTTGTGGAACTTTGCTCCCAGTAAGTTTCCCACCAATGTTTGACATGGGGGAGAGTTGTAAGGAGTGATAAGGTGATATTTTCCCTATCGTAAAAATGGTGAACAAAGAAATAACCTTCTAGCAAATTTAACCATTTGTCTAGGGAATCCGCATCTATTTGACCTTCAAATATGCGAATATCAAAATTAACATGTATCTTTAAAGGGGAGGTGCTTCCAAAGTGGTTTTTTGATGAATATGTGCCTATTGTTATCAACATGCATTTAAGGATGTGGGAAAAATTCTCCATCATTTCGTCCCTCTGTCGTGTGAGAGCTTGCTCAAGCAACAGATTGATAGAATCGTTTGCTCCGTTGTTTTTATTTTCTTCTTCCATGGATGGTTTCTTTTGTGTGTGAGAGAGATTTTATTCAATAGAGACAAGCTCGAGACCCAACTTTCTATACTCGAACCTCACAGGGACATGCACTGAAAAATAATGATCAAGATCAACCTGCTTTGATACCATTGATCCAGATTATTTTTGGTACGAAATGAGAGCAGAGATATAATAAAGAAATGTACAACGATATCTTAGATATCCAATAATATAATAGAAATGTATCATAGATGCAACCATAAACACAAAGATACAGTAATACACAATTTTCTATTAATGAGTGAAAATGTACAAAGACTGTAAAAATACAGAGTGAAAGACTCGCTAGAATGGTGGAAGATTATATCTGAGAAGAGATGTGACGGCTACTCACATCCATGAGAAGGTGATTTTACAATGAGGATCCAAAGGCATTTTTATGATAAATAATATCCAAAACCCTAACCCCAGAAGATGAAAATCCTACAGTTTTGTGGACCTCGTTTTGGGTAGTTTGGTGTATCAACTTCCCGAGGGCGTAACTTTGGCATACAATCTCCATTTGGGGCACACGATAGCTCATTGGAAAGGTGTCATAGAGGAGATTCATTTTTGGGGCTCAATCAAAGCCTTTGGATATCATTGAGAAGCTCGATCTCAAAAACCTTCGTTTAGGCCCTCAAAATCGCCCCAGAAGTTAAAAACTGCTAAAAATAATAAATTACCAAAATGGCTAGAAAACTATTTTGAGCGAGTTGGAAAAGGTGAGTGGCCACCGATATACACCTAGATCAGGATTTTGGACAATGGTTCATCTAATAACATGATGGGGATGAGGTCAATATTCCTCATCTTTTTCAGAAATAAACTCATACTGATATGTGGGATCTGGGACTAATACCAGACATGCAGTGAAGGGAGTTTGATATGCGAGATTCCAACTCGCGTCAGGAGGATTTATAGGGATAGAACATATGTTGTTTGTTATATAATTGAAATTGAATTTAATCTCAGTATCAACTTTCGAAGATGAGGGATATGGAGTTTTTTTCTAGGATGGACAAGTACTCATATATTCAAAGAAAGCTACTTAGGGCACAACAATGGTGCTTGGTTTCATAAATGAGATATTATATAGGTTTCTTGGATGTCCTATAATTGTACTAGTAGTTTCTTGGATTCAGAGTTAGAGACAGATTCAGAGACATGCAGTTGTGAGGTTCCTTCTAGTACTGTTAGATGAAGAATCCCACCTATCCCTTTCTAGGATAAGAAACTAGGAAGATTCCATTTTGAGTAAGCAACTTAAAATGGAACATTAATGTTTATCATTTGTAAATCACAAAGTTAGCATTCATATGTAGTCCTTCTAAATTATTTTTCCATTGTTGTAAAGTAGGATGGAAATAGTCTTCTTTGTATGAACTAAGGAGGTGAATAATTATTAAAATGTTGAAATAAGTATAGTTGGATGTTGATTAAATGTTGTGTAAAATGTATGATTTATGCTATGTACATTGTAAACATGTTATGTAAATTCCATTTTCATGTAAGATGTATTCTTAATGCCTTATAAAGAATCAAGTCAAACACTGTTGTTGTTTGGGGAAACATGTTTGGATTTTTCTTTCAGGGAAGTGAGTGAAGGAAGTGAATGAGAATTTCATTAAAAGGCTCCAATAGATACATCAAGAAGTACAAGACCAATGAAGCCAATATGGCCCATGGCATGACCAAAACCAGAACGATGAATTCCAATATGAAGATCCAAGATGGAGTTCCAAGATGGAGACCCAAGATGGTGATCCAAGATGGTGATCCAACATGGAAGTTCAATATGGAGATTAAAGATAGGGGTCCAAGATGAAGATCCAAGATGGAAATCCAAGATGGAAGTTCAATATGTAGATTCAATATGGAGGTCCAAGATGAAGATCCAAGATGGAGTTCTAGGATGGAGATCCAAGATGGCGATCCAAGATGGAAGTTCATGATGGAGATTCAATATGAAGTTCCAAGATGAATATCCAATATGGATTTCCACAATGGAGATCCAAGATTGTGATCCAAGATGGAAGTTCAAGATGGAGGTTCAAGATAAAGATCCAATATGGAGTTCCAAGATGGAGATCCAAGATGGAGTTTCAAGATTGAGATTCAAGATGAAGTTCCAAGATGAAGATCCAAGATGGAAGTTCAATATGGGGATCCAAGATGGAGGTCCAAGATGGAGTTCCAAGTTGGATATACAGGATGGAAGTTCAAGATGGATATTCAAGATGAAGTTCCAAGATGAAGAACAATTGAAGTGCATTTCAAAAAAGTGGATAAATACCAGGAAAGTGTGTAAGATTTATCGTCACTAAGTTGTTGAGTAATCCATACTTTTGGAGGTCCAAAAGTTCTTCAGTGGGGAGGTGTGATCCAAGAGGATCTATAATTCTAAAAAATTGATCATCTCAAATGCATTAAAATGACTTCATTGCTTCGATATCAAAGAGATATTTCCAATGAATTTTGAATGGCCTCAAAAGGACGTCGTATGAAGAAGTAATGATGTTCTTAAGATTTTGACCAACATGCAAAAAGTCAAATAGGGAAGGACATGTGGTAGCCCCAAAGGATGACATGTAGACTCTATGGACACTTTACGGATGCCACATGACATCACTAGAAGGGTGACACATGGAAATACAAAAGGATGACATGGAAATACGATAGGTGACATGTGGCAGTACGAAAGGGTGATGTGGCAATATGACATGTTGACAGGTGGTAGTATGGATGACACGTGGTAGGTAAGGTGCTGACATGGTAGGTACAATAGTGATGTGGCATGCTAATAGTACATGTGACTATGTAGGCTATGTGATATGTGATTGGTAGCGAACAGGTGTATGATTGGCAATGTCATGGACCAATCAGAGAGTGCCATGTGGAACTCTTCGATTGGCCCAATTGGTTTGAATGGCATAAAAGTTGTTGGAGTTGAAGGAAATTGAACCTTCGACCTCTATAGAAACAACCAAGCAAATCAATCAGCATGACAAAGTAACCACTTTATAAAGTTATCCCAAAATATTCTAAATAAAGAATAATTGTTGTAACTATAAGCTTAAAATGAAGGTCCGCGGGTTTGAACTTGTGACCTCCGACCAAAGATCTCAACAATTTAACATAATAGTATGAACATTGCGCCAATGGGAATTTTTTTTAACGCCCATAAGAATATTGTATTTAAGTCTAGTTAAATTCCATTCAAGCATATAGGGAGTCGGGTGGGGTTCGACCCACCGACTTCCCTTATATAAACCAAGCTTTGACCATTTGTGCTACACATGATTTTTGGTGTCAAGAACTTGAGGTGAGTTCATTTTGGCCTTGCAATGCATGGAAAGAGTGGAGGCATCGATTTGAATTCCAATTTGGAGTGCTAGGTGCATTGAAATGCATGCCAAGAGGTACTGCTATTTTGTTTTGCATCGTTTTTCATGCCATAGAGTTTTTTGAGACAAGTGTAGAGTGTTTATACTCATTTTTCTAAGTTTTTAGAGAGGAATATGATGGTGATGTTATTTATTTTCTAAATTATTTTGTATGAAAATCTTAATACAATTTGTTTTTCATGAGAGCCATCTCTCGTTTAGCATGCCAAAGGGGGTATTTGGGCACTTGTTCAGAACATAGTCGAGTTTATACTCATTTTTTTCAGATTTTCAAGAGGAATTCAATGGTGACCTTTATTTCTAGGTTTGAGCAACATAATTGAAGGGTGTCTTCAAATTTTCCATTTTAAGTCATCATTGTGTCATGCATTTGAGTATTAATAGAGCAGTCTCACTATTTGTAAGTGGACCTGGAGATGTAGCCCATGAGGGGAAAACTCTGTTATCAACTCTTGTCTTCTTAGCTCTTTATTTTTTGATGTGTTATCTCTCATTTTTCCGCAAGTTAATCATCAATTAATGAAGTTATGGATAAGTAAGGTAATTCACATGTTTTATTTGCAAATAGTCAAGATGATCATAATTTCTGAATCATGTTAGATGTTGATGTTTGTTTAAAGAGTAATTTGACATCTAAGGATTTTCAGATCAATGCCTTGTTGGAAATATTTCTATTTTTGAATCACTATTTCAGTGGTAGTTAACTGGAGATAGGTCTATTTTAGACTTTCTATTTTTATACCATCATTGTTATGCATTATGCATGCATTCCTAAGAAAAGCTCATTGCTTGTTCGTTTTTCTTATTTATGGAATGTTCTTTACTATATGAGTGTATATCACTCATTCATTGTATTCATTATTGATTAGCTCATTGGAGTAGTGTGAATATATTTTCTCATTCTTCCATATTGAAACTCTAGTCCTTTTCTTGATAACCTTTGTTTGTACTTTCTTTAGCTATGTCTTCTGTGTAGGTTTCCATGAAACATTTACATGGTATCATATTCAAGATCCTTGGAGAAAATCATATAAGCTAGATAAGAGTGAAATCGAATTTTCGGCGAGTGTAATTCGTGTATATAACAGTGTCACACCCTCTCCCTATCGAAAGGTGCAACAATTGAGGCCTAACTTACCACATTCAGAGTGTTGAAGGTAGTGTCACACTTTAGCTTTACAAAGGGTGCGATAATGTCTCTATGTGGCATTCACTCAAGGTGCGAAAATGTCGCACTGTGGTCTTCCAATAGGGTGAGACACTGTCTCACTGTGTCCTTCAGATAGGGTGTGACACCCTTCAAAAATTGACTTTTTGCAGTGATTTCTCAGGATTTTTCACTTGCAAATTGAGGTTAATTTTTTAGGGTTTTTAGAACCAATAAGAGGGATGGATATGACACCAATTATTTAGTAAAATTTGGTGATAATTCTCACATCATACAATTATTTTGAATGGAAGTCGAAGGCCGAATTCCAACTCTAAAGGAAAGGATTGTAAAATTTGACGATGGAAATAGAAACATAACCTACAAAAACGATTGAGAAGACGAGATGGGTGAACCATAAGGATGAGGCCACATGACTACTTCTTGAATTAATTTCAACTGATTTATGGTTTCATGTTTATCCATGCAAGACTCCAAAAGAGATTTGGACCCCCTTGGAAGGTATCTTTGGAAATCAGGATGAGATGAGAGGTCATATGCTTGAGGTAGAGTTGAATACCTTGGATCCTAAATTTTTTGATAATATACAAGATTTCTTTACTAAATTTAAATATTTGATATTGTGCTTGGCATATTGTGGTATTTATAAATCTAAACAAGTGGACCAACTTATTCTAACAATCTTGGCTAATCCAGGACAAGAATACTTTGTCTATGTATCCACTTTCCATTTTGGCAGATATCTCTTGGGATCAAAGTGGAAGATGCCTACCATGGAGTAGTTTGTTGATTCTCTCACACATGAGCAGAAAAACCTCATTTAGATGGGTCTAAATAATGAACCCAAAGCACATGCACTCACCATGGAATATGGAAAAGGGTCATCCAATCAAAAATCCAAATAGAAAGGAAAGGAGAAACATAAAGAAAAGGAAGGATATTCCAAACCATTCAAGGATTCTTCACGTTCCAAAGGCTCTTCAAATTCCAAAGAGAAGAAGAAGAAGAAAGGAAAATAATGCACTTATTTCAATAAACCAAATCATGAAGAATTCACATGCATGAAGAATCCACATGCATGAAGAAACAAATCGATCTTATGGCGTAGATACTTTAGAAGAACAACCTTGGAAAATTCATTCTTGAAGGAGCCAAGAAGAAGAGGGAAGAAGATCTTTCTCCTAAGAAAGGTAATCATCATGCTTTGGTTTCAATTAATTCCTCATCTGATTCATGGATTATAGATTCTGGCGCATCACATCGCATGGAATCCAAAGAGGAAGTTTTTACTTCTTTGAGTTCATACTCAAGACGTCTTATTCTCATGGGGGATAATACTGTAGTAGAAATAGCATGAAAGGGAAGAATGGAACTCCCTAATGGATTTTTTGAGAATGTTTTACATGTTTCAAAGATTTCTATAAATCTACTCTCAATTTATCAGATCACTCAAACAGGTAAAAAGGTTGAATTTACATCAGATTCAGATTTTGTACTTGACATGCATGACAATTCCATTATTGCAATTGGTGAGGTAGATCATAAATCAAGGTTGTATAAATTCACTAAGTTTTCTGATCATGACTCCTCTTTACTACTAACGCAGGTTGATGATAGTATTCGAGTATTGCATGAGATATTTGGTCATTTAAACTTTA
The DNA here is from genome assembly GCA_010110895.2 of Picea sitchensis. Lineage (NCBI taxonomy): Eukaryota > Viridiplantae > Streptophyta > Pinopsida > Pinales > Pinaceae > Picea > Picea sitchensis. The sequence continues at coordinate 53,309 of SNQJ01S0017261.1, forward strand.
GGTACATGCAATGAATTTCCAAGAAAGGAATGGTCAAAGGCTTGATATACATTCACTTTTATGAAGTTGTTTGTGAAGGATGCATTCTTGGCAAGCATCCTGAAGAGAAGTTTGAAAACGGGAAGGAAAAGAGAGCCTCCTCTTCCTTGAATCTTGTTCACAGTGATCTCATGGTTATATTTATACATTTTTCCATCAACAAATCAAGGTATGTCCTAACATTTATTGATTATTACTCATGCTATACTTGGGTTTATTTTCTCAGGAAAAACTCTGAATTTTTTGAGTATCTCAAAGACTTCAAAGCTCTAGTAGAGACATAGACTGGGAAGAAGATAAAGATCATTTGTACAAACAATGGGGGGGAGTATATCAACAGATATGTTCATAATATTTGTCATGAGACTAGTATTCAGTTGCATCATATAGTTCCATACACTCCACAAAAAAATGGATTTGTTGAAAGGAAGGATAGATCTCTCAAGGAGATGTCCAGTTGCATGTTGCATGCAAGGTATCTTCCTTCCAAGCTTTGGGATGAGGCACTTAACTATGTTTCTTACATGAAAAAAGTATCTCCCCATATATCTATTGACGACATGACTCCTTTTGAGGCTTGGACATGTGACAAACCAAATGTCACACACTTATGCATCTTTGGATCTCGTGCATGGACCCATATTCCTTCTGAAAAAGAGGAAAGAATTAGATCCACATATCACACCTTGTATCTTTGTGGGATATCCAAACTATGTGAAGGGGTACATTTTGATTGATGCCTCTATAAAGTGTCTCATCATTGAGTGCAATTTTTAGTTTGAGGAGAGTCCTTTGCATACACCACTAGAGAAACATGCAGATACTCTTGTGATTTCATCAGTTCCAGACATCAAAGATAATGATTCCATACACTAAGATGCTACATATTCAAACTCAGATTCATAGGATTCTATACATGGAGTTAAGCAGGTAGTCCATCTAGATGAGGAGCCAGTGTTGGAGCTTCAGCTGATGCCCAGGTGGGCACAATCCACACTTCAGGAAACAAAGGACCTTGCAGGGGCTCCATTGGATTTGATGAGGACTCAATATCAACATGAGGATCCTTCTCATGTACTTTCAGATTTTGAAACAACTATGTCCATGCATTGCTATATGGTTCAATATTCCGATCCATATATCTACAATGAGGCTGTGGGAAAACTATTATGGGAAGCAGCCATGCAGGAGGAGTATGAATGACTCCTAGAGAATCAAACTTGGGACCTGGTTCCACTTCCACCAGGGAGGAAACTTGTTAGATGCAAATGGGTCTATAGGACCAAGAGAGTAGCATATGTTTAGGTGAGAAGGTACAAGGCTTGATTATTTGCAAAATGATTTCAACAGATTCATGGGATAGATTATGATGAGAAATTTTCTCTTGTAGCAAATATGGAATCCTTTCGCTTTGTTCTAGCCATTGCAACAAACAAAGGATGGGAAGTTCACTAGATGGATGTGAATATTTTTATTTTATTTACGATGATATTTCAGAGGATATCTATACAAAGTATCCACCGGGGTTCATTCATAACTCATGTTTAGTATGCATACTGAAGAAGTCACTATATGGCCTCAAGCAAACACCTAGAGCATGCTATTTAAATATAGATTCTTATATGCTTTCACATGATTTTGTTAGATGTAAATATGATTTCAATGTTTACATGCTAAGGACTAATGACTCTTTGATGATTTTAGTACTCTATGTTGATGATATTTTGATTGCTGGTAGCTCTGCTTCAACCATTGTTGTGGTCAAAGATATTTTGCATGATAGCTTCTCTATGGTGGACATGGGTCCACTTCATTTATTTATTGGTCTTGAGATTAGTCATAATGCTTCTCGCATCAAAATTTATCACGCTAAGTATGTCAAGGATCTTCTAGATAGACTCCACATGAAAGAATGTAAGTCTACACCTACACCCTTCTTATCTGGGATCAAACTTGAGGATGGAAGGGATAGACCATTAGTGGACAACACTTTGTATAGACAGTTGGTGGGTAGTCTTCTGTATCTCACCCACACCCATCCAAATATCTCATATGCAGTAGGAGAAGTTTCTAGATACATGCATGAGCCCCATGATCTGCACTTGAAGGCTTCCAAGCACATCCTCAGATATGTTCAGGGCACCATGAGTTATGGGATTCACTATGCAGTTGGTTGTGCATTGGATCTCATACGATTCAAAGATTCAGATTGGGTTGGTGATGGAACAAATCACAGGTCCACTTTCGGGTACACACTCAGTTTGGGGTCATGCCCTATTTTTTGGTCAAGTGAGAAGCAATCAACCATTGATTTATCTTCCATAGAGGCCGAGTACATAGGAGTAGTCAGTTGTGGCATTCAAGAACTTTGACTCCAACACTTCCTTACTGAGCTTGGTATCTAGTTTCACTATCCGAATGTCATATGGTGTGACAATCAGATTAAACTAAGATTTTGTAGAGATCCATTACAACAACAATGATCCAAACACATTGAGGTCCACATCCATTTCATTAGAGATATAGTACATGACAAGATCATTGATCTGTAGTTCTCTCCTTCCTCTGAATAGTTTGCCGACATCTTCACCAAGACCTTCACTAGACTGAAGTTTTAGACTTTTTGGGATGCTCTAGGAGTGAAGAACACAGTTGCCTAGAAACTTCCTTTTCTTCTTTTGATGCATTGTATTTTGAGGGGGGGTTTTGTTCCCATGTGGTTTTCACTCTTTCCTCCTTTTTATTTATTGTTCATTAGTTGCATTGCACATGAGTACCTAATATGGCCTAGTTATCAGGACTCATTTTTTATTACTCCATAGTGATGTTTAGGGGGGGTGTTGGAAATATTTCTATTTTCGACTCACTAGTTTAGTGGTAGTTAATTGGAGCTAGTTCCATTTTAGACTTTCTATTTTTAGACCATCACTATGATGCCTTATGCATGTATTCCTAATAAAAATCATTGCGTGTTTGCTTTTCTTATTTATGGAATGTTCTTTACTATATGAGTGTATATCACTCATTCATTGTATTCATTATTGATTAGCTCATTGGAGTAGTGTGAATATGTTTTATCATTCTTCCAAATTGAATCTCTTGTCCTTTTCTTGATAAGATTTATTTGTACATGCTTTAGCTAGGTATTCTGTGCAGGTTTCCATGAAACATTGACATGCCTAACCTTTGGTCGAAACATAAAACACAATCAACATCATACCTTATTTATTTACATAAGAACAACCCTATATCCAATTCCACTTACATCTACGTGACCAACAACCTCTAAAATGATTTCTCTAAAGATTATTTTTTACATTATTAAAACACACTTTATTTATAGGATTTATAGGAGGAAAAATCCTAAAGAAAGGTCCCCCAAAGCGGTTATAGATACATGCAGACCATTGGCTACAAATCCATTAAATCTTGGGATTCTGTTACAGTCGACTACCAATTTGGATTACCAGTCGACTACCATTCGACCTGCATTCGATATTTAGTCGATTTCCACACGATCAATTGTTGACCTCTTGTTAGCTGACCTCTTCGACTTGCTATTGATTATTTTGAATTCAACTTTGCTAGGTTGATCCACCTCGACCGTTGACTTTCACTGTAAAGAATATAACAACCCAACATTTTCCCACTTGTTGTCTTCTTTGCTGAAACTAGGAGATTCCTAAACTTCTATTCACAGACCCAAAGTAGTAATTCCCATTTCCTGTCTACACTAGGAGAAATTCAAAACACTCACATACTTGGTCAAAGAGTTTGCTATGTTTTCCAATGTGTCTACTTTCTCCAACAACACCTTTTTCTTTCCACCATGTATCTCAAAAAATGGTATTGTACATAAATATTCTTAGTCTTGTTATGATAAGCTGGGTTCTTTGCCAAAAATATTGTTCTTTTACTGTCACAACTGATCTTCATAGCTCTTTTCTGAAACTCAATCCCTGAACATGGCATTTGCAGCCATACTACTTCTTTTCTTCCATCAGTGGATGCCATGTATTAAATTTTATTGTTGACATGGCTACGACCATCTGTCGCTTACTCATCCAGGTGATTTCTCCACAAAACATCTTAAACAAATATCCCCCAGTTGACCTTTGTCGATCTAGATCTCCAGCCCAGTCGACGTAAAAAAATCCATGTACATATAATTCATTGACACCTCTATGTTTTCCTTTGTATCATATAGAATAATATTTTGTGCCACACAAATACTTGAATACTCTCTTAACAATTTTCCAGTGCTCCTTTCCAGATGTCTACATGTATCTTCTCAACACTCCCACTACATGGGAAATGTCTGGTCAAGTGAAAACCATTACATACATTAGAATAACAAAAACAATTTCATAGGGGACACATGCCATATCCTCTATTTCTTCCTGTGTCTTTGGACATTGTTCAACCATTCTCCTTGCTCCCACAGGAATTGACACCTTTACAGTTTTGCATTCCTGCATATTGAAACATTTCATTATTGTTTCAATATACTTCTTTTGGTTCAATCAGAGCTTCCTATATACTTTATATGTCTTGATCTCCATTCCCAGAATGAAGTTTGTTGCACCAAGATCCTTCATGTTGAACTTGGAGGATAGTTGATTCTTCACCTCCTTTATTGTGTTCATGTTGTTTCTGATCAAAAACATGTTGTAGACATGCAATGATACATATATGAAACACACACCTTCCTCCTTGGAATATATACAATGATCAACTTTACTTCTCACAAATCCCAAAATAAGGATGTATGTATCGAACTTTTGGTACCACATCCTTGGTGATTTCTTTAGATCGTAGAAGGATCTTTTCAATTTTCACACCAAATCTTTCTTTCCCTTTACTACAAATCCTTCAGGTTGTTTCATGTAGATTTATTCTTCCAAGCCCCCATGTAGGAATGTTGTCTTTACATCCATTTCTTATATTTCCAGATCAAATGTTGCAGTTAGAGACATTAGTACTCTAATGGAAGTTAATTTTGCAATAGGGGAAAAAATCACCAAATTCGACTCCTTCGACTTAGGAATATCCTTTCAGTATCATTTGAGATTTTAATTTATCGACTTAATATGTTGCATTCATCTTGGTCTTAAATACCCGCTTGCTACTGACGAGATTTGTTCCACTAGGTAATTCGACTAAATACAACATCTCGTTCTTGTGCAAGGATTCCATTTCATCAACCATGGAATCCTTCCAGAGTCTACCCTCTGTCGAGTTGACTTCCTCCCTCATCGAATTGGGATCTTCATCAGTGGAAATTAACACAAATGTGGAATGGAATTTGAGAAAAATATACCTTTTGGATAGTTTTCTTACTTGTTCATACCTCCTTACAATCGGGGTTGGTTGTTCCACATTTTCATCTGATTCAATTGACTCATTTGAATCATCTTATATGTTCCTTAGTTCAAACCTCACCTTCTCTCAATTATTCTTTATTTGAACCATCACTCCAGAATTGGACTTCCTTCTGATTTCTCTGAAGGCCACATATCGAATGCACACTATTTTCCTTGATGTGGGATCCCATAGGTTATATCCTTTCATTCCCTCTTTGTATCTAATTAAAATACACTTGATTTCATTCTTGTCCATATTTCTCCTTTTTTCCTTGAGAACATGCACAAATGCATCACATCCAAATACTTTGAGATGTGAAATCAAAGGCTTCTTACCAAACCATACCTTATGTGGAGTCATGTCGACTAGTGTCGATGAAGGAGACATATTCACCAAATATTTTGCAGTGTTGACTGCCTATGCCCATAATTATTTTGCAATCCCAACACCACAGAGCATGCTCCTTTCCTTGTCCATCAATGTTTTATTCATTCTCTTGACAACTCCATTTTTTTGTGGGGTATATGATGTGTTATTTTGGCAAGATATGCCACACTGCTTGCAGAAATGATCAAATTCTTTTCCACAGAATTCACCAACATTGTTAGTTCTTAGTAATTTAATATTCTTATCTTTCTGGTTTTCTACAAGAGACTTAGACTCTTTGAATCTCTTGAAAACCTCTGATTTCTTCCTTAGTAAATATATCCATGTCTTCCTGGAAAAATCATCTATGAAGGAGACATAATATAGAGATCCACCACGTGAAGGAACTAAAATAGGTCTGAACACATAATTATGAACCAATTCTAGAATCCCCTTTGCCCTTGTTACTCCATATGGGAACCTCACTCGACTTTGTTTTCCATATATACAATGTTCACAAAAGTCAACTTCTAAATTACATTCAGGAAAATCTTTGACCATACCTTTATTTTTCATAAGTCGAAGTCCTTTTTCTCCAATGTGTCCCATCTTCTTGTGCCAAAGCATGGTCGGGCTGACTTGAAAAAGACTTGTTGATTCAGTTTGAACTAACTCATCCTGAGTCGAGTCGAGTCGAATTGAAATCGATCTGACTTCATGAACAATGATGTTGTTGCATCTAGTCGATTCAACATTCCCTAATAACTTGTATAGGGTTCCAATTTGAACTCTTTTCATTAAGACCATAGAACCTCTAACTATTTTGCACGTATTCTTATGAAATAGACTGTACACTCCTGCATCACTCATATTGCTAAAAAATATTAGGTTTCTTTCCATACCTGGGATATGTAGCACACCTAGAAGGGTTCTAGTCTTCCCATCCCGCAGTATCAGTCAGATTCTTCCTCGTCTAACAATTTTGGTTTTCAAGTTGTCCCCCAAGAACACATCTCCTCCTTCATATCGTTCATATTTGCAGAACCATTCTCTAGATGGTGTCACATTATAGGATACTCTTGATTCGACCAAAAAAACATATTGATCCGACTATGTACTAGTCAACGCCAAGTACACATCGCCTCTGTTATCTGGAGTCATCTTTATCTCAATCAACTGCTTCTCATCAGATCTTGTATTAACTTCAATTTCCTTCAACTTGTAGTCCTTTTTTTAATGCCCAACTTTACCACATTTCTAGCATCTTCTCGTTTTTTGAACAAGGGATTTATATCTATCCTTCGACTTAGACTTCTACCAAAGAATTTTCCTTTATCTTTTTCAACCGGTCAACCTCTCGACACTAATGCATATTTGGTCGATCCTTCCATGTTATTCCTTCTCATTTATTCTGACAGTAGAGGTGAAACAACGTCTTCTAGCACTAATGTGGTTGAATTACTCTCTATATCCATGACTAAGCTATCCTAGGATTCCGACAAAGAACAATATAGGATAATAAATTTCTCCTCCTTGGTGATTTTAATATCCACATAAGATAAATGGATTATTATGATATTAAACACATTTAAATTATTAGTTACTGGACTATCCTAACTCATCCTCACAAGATACAATTTATTTCTAGGGAATGACTTGTTTACTAAGGATTTTGACTAGTATAAGCTCCCCAACTTGTCCCATAGTTTCTTAGTCGAATATTCACCTAATATTCAACAACACCGAATTTGCAAGACAAAGTCAAATCATACCCCTTTCCCTTTTCTCAAGTTTCTCCCATTCTTCCCTTGACATACCTGCTGGAATGGTACTTGGACAAATTGTTTCCCATTGTTCTCAATCTACAAGGAGATATTCAATTTTAATCTTCAAAAGTTCAAAATTCCGGCCATTGAATTTTTCGATCTCTATTTTCGAGCTACTTGTCATTCTTTAAGCACAAATTTAAAGATATTTAAATTACAACTCTTACTAGACTTGGGGTTTATATCAGATCCAAGGTTGTTAAACCAAGATCTTATACCACATGTAAGGAAATAGAACATTTCCATGATAAACCTAACATAAGAGAGGAAGAAAGATTTAGGATATAAAAGATATGACAAAGAAAACATTCAATACACATATATTTTACCCTATAGACCCAAACGAGAAAACCAACATTCCTTGAGTGTCTTGCTCTCTTATTGTCTTATTCATTCAAAATAAGAGGTTGCATGCCTAACCTTGGTCTACACCTAAGACACAATCAACGCTATACTTTCTTTATTTACACAAGAACAACCATGTAGCCAATTTGGATTACATATATGTGACCAACAACCTCTAAAATGATTTCTCTAAAGATTATCTTTTACGACATTACAACATGCCTTATTTATATGATTTATAGTAGGAAAAACCATAAATAAAGGCACCCAAAAATGGTTACAGATCCACAAAGACGATTGGCCACAAATCTCGTGAATCTCAAGATTTTGTTACAGTCGACTACCAAGTCAGATTACCAGTCAACTACCAGTTGACCTTCATTTAGTCTTCAGCCGGTGGCCACATGGACACATTTTGTCCTCTTATTGGTTGACCTATTCGACTTGTTATCGATTATTTCGACTTCAACTTTACCTAGTCGATCCACCTCAACCTTCAACTTTCACTGCAAAGAATATAACAACCCAACAACAATCATATACAATTTTTACAAATTACATATTCGAGGTTGTGGCCATACATTGAATTTAATTACACATTGCAAAAACAAGGATTATAAATGGGGATGTTACAATTAACTTTTCATATCCAACATTATAAATTGAAGGAAAATAAAAAACATAATTGTCCATTATAGATACCCATAATAAAATGACACATCCACAATCTAAATGTCGAAATAAAACATTTACATATCAGTCTTTGTTTCCATCACCTTGATTATCTTTATCGCTTGGAATTATAACATTGTTGTTCTAAAAAATATCTTTAGATACCGGATCCTGTCTCAATACAAACCACCAATCCCCATCTAACATATATGGGTAAAAAAGCCTTGGTTGCAATTTTTTGGGAAAACATAAGGATCAGTTTGGTTGCACTTGATCCCTATGTTTAGTGCATATAGATCTTCTCCATGTGGGTTACGACCAAAGACTACATATTTCTCTTCTATGTGGTCAACAACTCAACTGTTGCGACAAATTTTTGGCATATTTTATTTTGAATGATAAGGATAAGGCATGCTTATATCATTAAACCATATGAATTATTTCTTGTCATTGTCCCATTTCCTTATTTTATTTTCATACAACACGACCCATGGTTGCGTTTCCTCCACATTGTAAAGAATGAATTTATTGATGGCATCAATTTCTAAATCCACTGATGTATACAAGAATTCAAAACAAATAACATGAGATCAAATATATATTATCAAATTTAGTGTAAACAATTATTCCGTGCCAAATTGACAAAATACAAGTGACTTACTCTTTATTAAGAACATTTTTCCATTCGTTTGGAGTAGATCCCCTTAATTTTTTTCCTCATTTGGTTGGTCATCCCAAACCAATGCCCTTGGTGTGTCATAAATTTTCTTGATGTACTCACTGGTGTAATAGAAAAAATCATATAATATGTAAAACAATTCCCTCCATGGCCTGGGTATCCCATAAGAAATCATCCATACCAACCTCTATATCATTTCTTTTGTCCCCAACATGTGAAGAACTAGTATTAATGTAGAGGTTTTGAATTGGTGACTTAGGACGTATTGTGATCCAGATTATTTTCGGCAAAAAATGAGAGAGGAAATATAATAAAGAAATGTAAAGAGATATATTGAATATCCAATAATATAACATAAATGTATCAGAGATGCAACCATAAACACAAAGATACAATAATACACAATTTTCTATGAATGAGCGAAAATGTACAAAGACTGTAAAAATACAGAGTGAAAGACTTGCTAGAATGGTGGAAGCTTATCTCTGAGAAGAGATGTGTCTGCTACTCGCATTCGCAAGAAGATAATTTTACAATGAGGCTCCAAAGGCCTTTTAATCATAAATAAAATCTAAAACCCTAACCTCAGAAGATGAAAAGCCAACAGTTTTGTGGACCCCGTTTTGGGTAGTTTGGTGTATCAACTTCTCGGGGGCGTAACTTTGGCATACGATCTCTGTTTGGGGCGCACGATAGCTCGTTGTAAAGGTATCGTCGAGGAGATTAATTTTGGGGTATCAATGAGAGCCTTTAGATATCATTGAGAAGCTTGATCCTGAAAAACCTTCATTTAGGCCCTCAAAATGGCCCTGGAAGTTAAAAACTACTAAAAATAGTAAATTACCAAAATTGCCAGAAAATTGTTTTGAGCCATTTGGAAAAGGTGGGTGGCCATTGATATCCACCTGGATCAATCCTCCCTCCTTAGGAAGAAATGATATCCATTGCGTTGAGTGCCCGAGGGAGAGGGAAAAACGTTTGCTGAATCTGCATCTTGATGAGTTGCTTGCCTTGTTGGAGACGTTGCACTGCTTAGCTTGTTGAAGGTTGTCACAAAATTATGGCTGGAAGGGTTGGACCTTTTTAACTAGTCTGGCTACATGACATGGATGTCTAAAGAGGGAATCTTTACACTTTTTTGCAATCTTGTCGACCTGCTTCTGTTGGATAGAAGGTGCTTGGACTGAGGTTGTAGTGGTGTTGTTTTGTTCACGCTTTGAACATAATGTGAAAAAGATGAATTTTTTAGTATGAGATACTACCTTGCAACACTGTTTAGGTGGGACAATAGTCAAAATTACCTCTGGTATCTTGTAGAGATGACCCCTAGAGTAAAAATAACACTACGGGGTCGAGACTCATAAATAGTATGGCGCTTCCACATATATGGCTGGCCCAAGAGAACATCATAGACATCCAGGGGGGAAACATCACATAATACCTAATCCTTGAAGCGATGGATGCGATATGAAAATCGACACTAGTGGCTGACACAAAGATCTCGTCCCTGGCGAAGCCACTGGATGTTGTATGGTTACGGGTGTGGTGTTGTTGACAATCACAACTGTTTGATGACCTTTGCTGAGATGAGGTTCTTATTGATTCCTTTATCAACAATAAAATGTAGCGTGGTCCCCTTTATCCACACGTGTGAATGAAAAAGGTGCTCCCCTCTTAAGAATTTGTTGGTTCTTCTGGTTGAATTGTTTTGGTCACAAAAATAGGAGTGGGGTTTGTGTCGATGATCTATCTTCTGTCATTATTTTCAGAATCAAATTCTGAATCAGGGTTCAACTCCTTGTATTTTTTCTCGGACACTAATGACTTTTTTGAGTGACATTCATCAATGTTGTGCAGGGGATTTTTTGGAAATCACACCATTTTCCAGTGTCCTTCGTCTTTCCATCACCCTTCTTTTCATGTGGCTTGGACTGGTTTTTGAGATGTTGTTTTTTAGGGACATCTTTATCATACTTTTGTTTTTGTGGATTTTTAGATCTGAAATCCCATTTGTTCTAGTGCTTAAACTTTTGCTCGATTTTAACAACATATCGATAAGCAAAACCAAGTGATGAGATGTCAAGAAAATCCATTTTAGTTTGGATGTATCTATGTAGATCCCCATGGTATTTCAGTACCAAATTTCATTCAGAGTCTTTGATACCCAACTTTGTGTGCAAGGTATGGAAGGTATTGGTTAACTACAGAACTGCTTGGCCCCTTTCTCGCCGCAGTGTGGTCCATTTCATGTACTGGTCCTCATAGTTTCCAACAGGGTAATACCGTTCCTTTACCGCATCCAAAACAAAATCCCAAGTGGGCTCAACCCCATATATTCCAGACTCTTTTGTGGAAATTTTCTCCCAGTAATTTTGCCAGCAATGTTTGACATGGGGGAGAGACATAAGGGGTGCGAAGGTGATCTTTTCCCTCCTAGAGAAATTATGAACAAAGAAATAACCTTCTAGCAGATTTAACCATTTTTCTAAGGCATTCGCATTTATTTTTCCTTCAAATATGGGAATATCAAAATTAACTTGTACCTTGAAAGGCAAGGTACTTCCAAAGTGTCTGCTTGATGAAGACACGCATGTTGGTATCGACAGGCATTGAAGGACATGGGAAAAATTCTCCATCATTTCGTCCCTCTGTCATGTGAGAACTTGCTCAAGCAACAGATTAATAAAATCATCTTCTTTGTCGTTTTTATTTTCTTCCGCCATGGAGGGTTTCTTGGACGTGTGAGAGTGACTATATCAAGAGATAGAATCTTGAGACCCAACTTGCTATACTCAGACCTTGTCGGGGACATACATTGAAAAATGATCAAGAGCATCCTGCTCTGATACCACTGATCCAGATTATTTTCGGCATGAAATGAGAGAGGAAATATGATATGAAACCATAAACGAAATATGCTATACAATAATATAACATAAATGTATTAGATATGAAACCATAAATGAAGAGATACAATAATACACAATGTTCTATTAATGAGTGAAAAATGTACAAAGACTGTAAAACTACAGAGTGAAAGACTCGCTAGAATGGTGCCAACTTATCTCTGAGAAGAGATGTGTCCACTACTCACATTCACAAGAAGATGATTTTAAAATGAGGCTCCAAAGGCCTTTTTATCATAAATAAAATCCAAAACCCTAACCTCAGAAGATGAAAATACAACGGTTTTGTGGACCCCATTTTGGGTAGTTTGGTGTATCAACTTCCCGGGGGTGTAACTTTGGCATACAATCTATGTTTGGGGTGCATGATAGATCATTGGAAAGGTATCGTTGAGGAGATTCATTTTGGGGGCTCAAGGAGAGATTTTGGCTATAATTGAGAATCTTTATCTCGAAAAACCTTCATTTAGGTGCTCAAAATGGCCCCGAAAGTTAAAACCTGCTACAAATAGTAAATTAACAAAATTGCTAGAAAACTGTTTTGAGCCAGATGGAAAAGGTGGGTGGCCACTGATATCCACCTGGATCATATTGGGAATTGAATATGTGGTTTATACAACCATGTTTGGTATGCTTCCTCTCCAAGTTGTTCTCATTTAATAGAAATCTCATGACTTGACATCGTATTGGGGTGCAATGGTAGATGGTAGACACGTCACTCATCATAAGAATCATGATTTAAAAAATATTGAACATTACATCGATAATATTAGTAACACAATGCATTTAATATTCTCAAACATTATACCAAAAAATTATTAGAAGCATGTAAATTTTTTTCCCAATAATAAACATGCAAACAACCACTTTATAAAACAAATTTCGAATTAAGAAATACATTTACATTGGTTCCATTGAAAATACAAAAATACAACTACTCAATCATAATTTTCTTACACCCCAAGGGGTGTTTGCATAAAAGAGATCCAATTCACAGTGTAATATCATTGACCCAAGATGACGCAGACCTATCAGCCCTCGGGCCGATATCTGCTCACAAGATCGTTCTATATGCCCTTCGAGCCAGATCGGCTCTCTCTCGGATTTCTCTACTGGAATCCCCTTTCAAATCGATCCACAGGTTCTTTTTGCGGCTCGCAATCTTGTGAGTTCATGAGTCGTGGCTCTCGATTCTTCCTCTCCAAATCCCCGATACCCGAGATCGCGAAATGGGTATGGCCCTTTCTTCCGTCAGCACCCTCCTTGTGCGACCACCGGCTAGGCTAAGCACTAGCACCTTTTCGCCTCTCATGCCTTCGCGAGCTCAAAGGTCCAACCTTTGCACATTTCCTTCCCGAACCCCCGAGAGGTGATATTTGAATTTTCTTCTCTCGTTCTCACTACTTGCAACTTCGCGAGTTGAAGGCTTGAACCTTCGCTCCCTTTTCTCCCGAGTCCCCGAGAGGCGAGAGTTCAACGGGGTGCTGACTCCTCCAAATGTCTGATGTGTGTCTGCTGGTACACTTCTAGGTCCCACTGTGTGGTTCTGCCACATGTCTCTTAGGTGTGACCTTGACACTTCGCGACTTCGCTTCTCGCAACTTCGAGCACCCAGATTTTGGGCTCTCACCCAACGAACCTCCGAGTTCACGAGATCCTCTGATCTCTGCCACCTGTCCACTCTCAGATGGATGGTCCTGATTATTTTCGCAACTTCTCCACTCGCGAAGTTGAAAAACTTCTCTTTCGGACTCTGATATCCGAGTCCCCGATACAGGTGATCTCATGACATGTTTCCACCTTCTAGCAAATGGCTCAGATCCCTTTGCTATTTCAGGACTTCGCCTTTCATGATTTTGCGAGTCTCGCTACACAGGTTTCGAACCTTCACCTCCCGAAACTCCGAGATGCGAAATATGTGGGGGATCCAACGACCCTCGTTGATTCATCTCCTACGGTCCGATTCTCCCGAGATTTCACTACGAAAAATACCCACCGTAACTTCCTTGCTCCTCTGCATGATCTGACAGCTTCTGGGACTTCACGAATCCTCCCCGGAGGATTCCGACCGTCAAATTCCTCCTCAACGATTTCTGTGAAATGAACCAAGTGTTCTTTCGCAAAACTTGTCTTCCCGCGAAACGATATCGCTGCACCTTCTCCCAATACTTCAAGGCACTAAACTTCTTGAGATTTTCTTCGACAACTCGAGTATTCAAGAAGACTCCTGTACGCACTCCTTATGACAACTCTTCGATACTTCCCAGTATTGAATTCTCCAACTCTGTGCACTCTCTGCAACAACAGTCTTTCCACCACTTCGCTCAGTTTGCAAACACTGAGACTTCACTCGGCTTGCACACTCCTTGCACGGCTCTTGTGCTTGACTTGCACTCCTGCGAGAATGAAAACAGTGTTATCTCTCATGATATTGCAGAGATGAACTCTGACTTCTGTCAACGCACACCTTGCAGACAATTTCGCTGCACTCCTTGCAGGAAAACTCTTGCTCAGATAGAGAAACAATTGAAACTCATTCTCTATTCTCCCTCTCTTCAGATTTTAGACATTAACATGAAATCATACATTCACACATCAAAGAAAATGAATAACAGGGAATAAACATCCATGAGCATAACATTCACAATGCATACACAGAGAACAAATACGACACCATGAATTTGAATCGAAGCTCTTTCTATTAATTCAAATCTCTGTACATGGGTGTTTTCAACTACAACTCTCTTCTCTCTTCTCTATGCTCTATGCTCATAATGCTGCTTATCTTTCTAATGTTACAATGATACAAGTGAGGGTCTCTATATCTGTTTTCCCTCCGGCTCCTGAAACTGTCAAATCTAGGAAATTAAATCTATCTACTTACAATAACTAACATAAATGCCTTCACCTACTATAGACGAGAGCGGGACGCTCAAAGTCTATTTTAAAATATGGAAGTACACCATTCCTTAACTATTTCATTTATGTTTGGCATATCCACTTCAAAAACATTCAAACAATTTTATCATGTGCCAAAATGCGTTGGTGCCTGCCCCACGCTCGCTTGACGTTGGCAATGCTCCTGCATCATACTCCCTCGCTTGAAAATTTTCATGGCCTCTTGTCCATGAGCTCTCACACGGTTTGTCCATGCTTTTGAATATCTACTTCATTCTCCCAGCTGGCATCTTCAACTGGATGTCCCTTCCATTTGACCAAGTATTCAAAGTATTCCTTTCTTCTGGTCTTCTTGCTGACTCTTTTGTCCAGTATGCTTTCCATCTGTGGTTTCTCTACAACTGGCATCTGTTTAGTCCACTGAACCTCTGGTTGTTCATCACTTGTTCCTTCTTTGGCTTTGTATGGGTACAAAAGCTGAGACATTGAATATCGGAGAATTTACGATCCCATCGTGTAATTCAATATCATAAGCATTTTCCCCAAATTTCTTCAAGACCTTGCATGGTCCGATCTTCTTCATCTTCAGTTTGTTATATGTCCCCTTCGGGAACCTTTCCTTTCTCAGATGTGCTAGAATCAAAACACCAACCTCAAATTGAATTTGTCTCCTGTGTTGATTTGCTCTGTGCTTATACTCTTGGCTCGAGTTCTGTAATCGCTCCTTCACCTGGCTGTGAAGTTCCTTCATCGCTTCTGTGAAATCCTCTGCACTAACACTTCTAGTTGAAACCTGTTCTGAGTCTCTCAATTTCGAAACTCCTCTTGGATGCATCCCATAAATAATTTGGAATGGACTCTTCCCTGTGCTTCTGTTGATTGAATCATTATAAGAAAATTCCGCTCATGGCAGAATATTGTCCCATTGACTGTGGTGTTTTGTCACCAAGCTCCTCAGCAAGTCTCCCAAACTTCTGTTCACAACTTCTGTCTATCCATCCGTATGAGGATGATAAGCTGACCTGAACGATAAGTTTGTTCCCATATTTTTCCATAAGGTTCTCCAGAAGTGTCCCACGAACTTGGTGTCTCGATATGAAACTACGCTCCTTGGTAAGCTGTGAAGTTGAATGACCTCTTTGAAAAACAGATTCACAATGTGAGTTGCGTCATTGGTTTTCTAACACAGTATGAAGTGTGCCATCTTATAAAGTCTGTCTACCACTACAAATATAGAGTCAAACCCTCTTTGTGTTCTCGGCAACCCCAATATGAAATCCATGTTGACTGCATCCCACGACCTGTCAGGTATCGGTAAGGGTTGATAAAAACCTGCATTCTGTCTCTTCCCTTTTGAATGCTGACAAATTTTGCATCTGTCCACGAATCTTTTGACGTCTGCTCTCATTCCTGGCCAAAAATATGACTCATTCAACTTTGCGAACGTCTTGTCATGAATGAAATTCCCAACCAATCCTCCACTATGTTTATCCTTCAACAAATTCTCCCTCATGGAGCATTTTGGAATACATAACTGATTGCCCCTGAATAACAATCCATCCTGGATCATGTATTCTATCCATTGACCTCTGTCTCTGAGAATTGGATTCTCAGCTACTTCATACACCTCCTTAAAATTTGGATCACCTCTGTACATGTCCCTGAGATCATCAAAACCCAGCGTTTTGACTTTGAACTCCTGCAACAATAAACATTTCCTGCTCAAAGCATCAACAACTTTGTTAGCAGTTCCAGAAATATGCTTAATTACAAAAGTAAAGTTCTGCATGTATTCAACCCATTTAACATGTCTTTGATTCAACTTCTCCTGTTGAGTCACAAATTGCAAAGCATGATTGTCACTGTATAAGACAAACTCCTTAGGGATCAAGTAATGCCTCCATTTCTTCAATGCCTAGATAATAGCATAGAACTCCTTGTCATACGTAGAGTATTTCACTTTCACTTCATTCAGCTTCTCACTGAAGTATGCTATCAACCTATCTTCTTGGCTCAATATTGCCCCTATTGCAAATCCACTTGCATCACATTTCACCTGAAATGTTTTTTTGAAATCCGACAACACCAAAATTGGTTGTTCCGTGATTTTCCTTTTCAACAAATTAAAACGTTTCTCAGCCTCTTCTGCCCAGTGAAAAGACTTGTGTCTCTTCTTCATTGTGTCCATCATCGGTGCACTAATTCCATTGAAATTCCTGATGAACTTTCGGTAGAAACTAGCCAATCCATGAAAACTTCTCACCTCAAATATACTCTTTGGTGATGGCCAATTCTTAATTACCTCCACCTTATTTGGATCCATCCTCAACTTATCTACAGAAATAACAAAATCCAAGTAAATTATCTTTGTCTTCATGAATGAATATTTCTTCATGTTTATCAACAACTTCTCCTGCTGTAATCTCTTCATCACTGTAGCCAAATGTTTCAGATGCTCTGCCTCCGTTTCACTGAAAATCAATATGTCATCAAGATACACAATGAATTTTTTTTCGATGAACTCCTTCAGGACTTCGTTCATCAACCTCATGAAAGTACTTGGTATGTTTGTTAAGACAAACAACATAATAAGCCATTCATACAACCCTTCATTAGTCTTGAAGGCTGTCTTCCATTCATCGCCTTCTCTCATACGAATTTGGTGATAACCACTTTTCAAATCAATCTTTGAAATTTTTTTGGCCCTGCTTAAGGAATCCATCAAATCATCCATTCTCGGCAATGGAAATCTATGCCTGATGGTTATATTGTTAATTTCCCTCGAGTCAGTACACATCCTCCAACCTCCATTCTTCTTTGGACTGAGCACTGTCAGAACAACACATGGACTCAAGCTTTCTCTAACCAACCCCTTGTCCATTAAATCCTGGACCTGTCTTTTGACCTCTTCATTCTCCTGCGGCGTCAATCTGTATGCTTATTTGTTTGGTAAACTAACTCCATGTATGAGATCAATATGATGACTTATACTTCTAATCAGTGGAAACGAACGAGGTAGATCGTCCACTACTATGTCAATGAACTCTTCCAACAATTTCTGAACCTCTTCCGGTAAATCATCTACCCTTGTGATGGTTAAAACAATTTTTGGCTTCCTGAACACAATGAATTGTGGTTCCTCCTTCTTATTAACCTCTATAAGAAGTTCCTTCCCACTCATGAGAAGTACAGTGTTACTT
>SNQJ01S0017261.1:71653-111201 GCA_010110895.2 Picea sitchensis
GGGAATAACATCACAGAGTATTTCATCTTTATACCCTCCTATTTTAAATTCAACTAAACATTGTTTAGTGACATTTACCTGATGTCCTTTTTGCAACCACGAAACTCTGTATGGGCTTGGATGATCAATCGTCTCCAGCTCCAGCTTTTCTACCATCTCTGTAGAAATGAGATTATCCATGCTACTACTGTCCACAATAACTTTACATACCCTGTCCTTGGTCTTGCAAGCAGTCCGAAAAAGACTGTTCCTTTGCACTGGATTCTCCCCCTCCTTCTCTAGCGTTAGGGGAACTTTTCGCATCATCAATGATCTTCCACCTTCAACATCCTCTGCCTCAACATTCCGCCTCTGTGCTTCGGTGATGTGAGTTTCACCACCTTCTTTATTTTTATCTAGACACTCATAAGACTTGTGTCCATTCTTTCCACATGTGAAGCATTTCACTACTCCACCTCTTCCTCTTCCTCTACCTCCGGTACGAGGAAAAATGTTTGCATCAACATACTGACCTTTCTGTTCGGTATGATGCCCTCTCTGTGAACTTCCACCTCTCTCAGTTTGATTCTGAGGTTTCTTCAATCCTCTTTTGGTTTCTAGTCCCTATCCTGGGAAACTGATTTGCCTCTGGGTTGACTTCTGCCNTGTTTTCGGCTCAGCTTCTCTTCAGCTTTCAGAGCCATATGATAAGCATCTTCCACCGTTCGGATGGTCATCATGCTCATCTCATCCTGAATGTCGTATCTCAGACCATTCATGTACCTGGAAACTTTTTCATCATCACTTTCGCGATGACCTGCTCTGATGTTCAGCCTGCAGAATTATTCAGTATATTCCTTCACTAGCATCAGTTTCTGTCTCAAATTTTTCATTCTTCGAAATAGAGTAATCTGGTAATCCCTGGGAATGAATTTCTCCTTCATCTTCACGATCATCCTATCCCAACTTTTGATCTTCTACTTGCCCTTGCAACGTCTGTTAGCTTGTAGCTCATCCCACCACAATGCTGCATGTCCTTTCAATCTTGTGACAGCATGTTTGACCTTTTTTTCCTCCTCGACATCTTCATAGTCAAAATATGTGTTCAGAGCTCTAATCCAATCTAGAAGCTCTTCATCATCCAGGTTTCCTTCGTATACTGGAATGTCCATTTTTACCTTAGCACCCATCCTTGCAAAAACCTTAAGTAGGCGTTCATTTGCTACATCTTCTGCTGTGACTTCTTCTTCATCATGTCCATCTTCATTTTCACTTTCAAAATCACTGACATCCCCAACACCAGTTGTGCACCTCTGTTTTATTTCCATGTCCACGACTCTGGCACGTAGGTCATGTATATATCTTTCCATGGATGAATTTGGCACCTGCCTACCCCTTCCTGATGGCGTTTCCCTATCCTCTAGAAGATTGGGTGTTTGTCTGTCTCTTCTTCTCAGCGGCATGGTGAATCTTCCTTTTCCCTGCTATAGAAAGAAAATAAATATTTCTGGGCTCTGATACCAACTGACGCAGACCTATCGCCCTCGGGCCGATATCCACTCACAGGATCATTCTATATGCCCTTCGAGCTGCATCGACTCTCTCTCGGATTTCTCTATTGGAATCCCCTTTCAAATCTATCCACAGGTTCTTTTCACGACTCACAATCTCACGAGTTCACGAGTCATGGCTCTCGATTCTTCCTCTCCAAATCCGCGATACCCGAGATCGCGAAATGGGTATGGACCTTTCTTCCGTCGGCGCCCTCCTTGCGCGACCACCAGCTAGGCTAAGCACTAGCGCCTTTTTTCCTCTCATGCCTTCGCGGGTTCAAAGGTCCAACCTTGGCACCTTTCCTTCCCGAACCCCCGAGAGACAATATTTGACTTTTCTTCTCTCGTTCTCGCTACTCGTGACTTCGTGAGTCGAAGGCTCGAACCTTCGTTCCCTTTTCTCCCGAGTCCCTAAGAGGCGAGAGGTCAATGAGGTGTTGACTCCTCCAAATGTCTGATGTGTGTCCGTCGGTCCACTTCTAGGGCCCATCGTGTGGTTTTTCCACGTGTCTCTTAGGTGCAACCTCAACACTTCGTGGCTTCGCTTCTCGCAACTTCGAGC
Source organism: Picea sitchensis (assembly GCA_010110895.2). Lineage (NCBI taxonomy): Eukaryota > Viridiplantae > Streptophyta > Pinopsida > Pinales > Pinaceae > Picea > Picea sitchensis. The sequence goes on from SNQJ01S0017261.1 coordinate 73,748, forward strand.
ACCCAAATTTTGGGCTCTCACCCAGCAAACCTCCGAGTTCGCGAGATCCTCTGATCTCTACCACATGTCCACTCTCAGATGGACGGTCCTGATTCTTTTCGCAACTTCACCACTCGCGAAGTTGAAAAACTTCTCTTTCAGACTCCGATATCTGAGTCCCCGATACGGGTGATCTCGCAACATGTGTCCACCTTCTAGCAAATGGCTCAGATCCCTTTGCTATTTCGAGACTTCGCCTTACATGATTTTGCGAGTCTCGCTACACAGGTTTCGACCTTTCACCTCTTGAAACTCTGAGTTGAGAAATATGTGGGTGATCCAACGACCCCCGTTGATTCAGCTCCTACGGTCCGATTCTCCCAAGATTTCACTACGAAAAATAACTACCGTAACTTCCTTGATCCTCTGCATGATCTGATGGCTTCTGGGACTTCGCAAATCCTCCCTGGAGGATTCCGACCGTCAAATTCCTCCTCAACGATTTTTGTGAAATGAACCAAGTGTTCTTTCGCAAAACTTGTCTTCCCGCGAAACAATATCATTGCGCCTTCTCCCAATACTTCACGGCACTAAAATTCCTGAGCTTTTCTTCGACAACTTGAGTCTTCAAGAAGACTCATGCACGGACTCCTTGTGACAACTCTTCAATACTTCCTAGTATTGAATTCTCCGACTCTGTGCACTCTCTGCAATAACAATCTTTCCACCACTTTGCTCAGTTTGCAAACATTGAGACTTCACTCGGCCTGCGCACTCCTTGCACGACTCCTATGCTTGACTTGCACTCTTGCGACAATGAAAACAATGTTATCTCTCCTGAGCTTGCAGAGACGATCTCTGACTTCTTTTAACGCACACCTTGCGGACAATTTCGCTGCACTCCTTGCAGGAAAACTCTTGCTCAGATAGAGAAACAATTGAAATTCATTCTCTATTCTCCCTCTCTTCAGATTTCAGACATTAACATGAAATCATACATTCACACATCAAAGAAAATGCATAACAGGGAATAAACATCCATGAGCATAACATTCACAATGCATACACATAGAACAAATACGACACCATGAATTTGAATCGAGGATCTTTCTATTAATTCAAATCTCTGTACATGGGTGTTTTCAACTATAGCTCTCTGCTCTCTTCTCTATGCTCTATGCTCATAATGCTGCTTATCTTGCTAATGTTACAATGATACAAGTGAGGGTGTCTATATCCGTTTTCCCTCCGACTCCTGAAACTGTCAAATCTAGGAAATTAAAGCTATCTACTTACAATAACTAACATAAATTCCTTTACCTACTACAGACGAGAGCGGGACGCTCAAGGTCTATTTTACAATATGGAAGTACACCCTTCCTTAACTATTTCATTTATGTTTGGCATATCCACTTCAAAAACATTCAAACAATTTTATCATGTTCCAAAATGCGTTGGCGCCTGCCCCACGCTCGCTTAACGTTGGCGATGCTCCTGCATCACAAGGTGGTTGTTGGAAGATGGCATGTTTTTATTGGAACATCAAGCATTGATGATCCATCACACATCTTCTGGGTTTAGTCGCTTGAGAGATCAACTAAGATCTGGACACTGTTGGTTGGGTGATCGACCAACACAACACATTAGTCGGTTGGGTAGTTGATATGATTTTCGGTCAAACATTTGACCAATAGTCGAAGATATTTGAGTGATGGATTTAACAGCCCTATAATTGACTACGAGTTGGATGGATAGTCGGTTAGATCGAGTCCGGTCAAGCTGACTTGATAGAGAATATTTTTTGGATCCAACTCTAACCACCGACGATTATATGTGGACAAGATATTCTGGATTCTATGGGATTCAATTAGATCTTGAGAATATAAAATAAGACTCCCTTGGGTCATTATCAATATGTTGAATGTGATTTGAGATTGCACAATAGATTATGTAGATCAAAATGTGCAATATGGACCGTGATGTTTTGATCACAGTACACTATGCTTAAGTGTTGTAATGACGTCTTTAGACGCTACATATATTCTTCAAAATGTTTTGTCCCTCTTTGATTTTCTGCAGTACTGTGTTCTTTGTTTCATATCATGTTCCATTTCATTCCCAAGCATGGTTTTAGAGCCAATGGTTTGAAAACCTTAACCTGTTATCAAAAAACCTTGTTGAGTTGGATCTATTGTGTGATTGACTCTGGGTCGATGGTTTGTTGATTGGAACTTATTGAAACAAAACTAGTATGTCTAAGATATCAAATATGGCTTCAAAGATCAATCTTATTGTTATGAATGGATCAAATTATGAAATATGGGTGCTAGATATGGAAACCATGTTGAAAATTAAGGGACTATGGCAGTATACCAAGGTCATGATCCTAGATCCAACATATGATTTGACAAAATTTTCTATCGATGGAAAGAAGGATCACATTGTAGAGGTCATCACAACCTACATCTCACGAGAAATATATTTTCATCTCAATGGAATTGATTCTCCACATATGGTCTGGAATAATCTAAAGACCTTGTTTGAACAAGTTGACGAAAGCCACGTCATGCAGTTGGAGAAAGAGTTGATCTCTCTCTATCCTCATTCCTTTGAGATAATGGAGGAATATTTAGCGTGTGTCAAGGAACTCCATTTGAAGTTGAGGGAATGTGGAGAGAACTACAATACAAATGATGGACAACTCATTAATATGGTCCTGATAAATCTGAGAACGCCATTTGATGTGTCCATATCAACCTTCTGCATCAACTGGCACACGTGCAAGAAAGATGGTAAGGACTACTCCTTTGAATGTTTTTGTGAAATTTTTATTACTGATCAAAATCAATTTCTTGAAGAAGGAAATATTGTTAGTAAGCACCAAGCCCACTTACTCAAGGGTAAGGGAAAGTTGGATTCCAGGAATAGAGTGTAGACTAATGCTTCTGCACAAAACCTGCATATATTGATCAGGGACCCCAGAGACAACCACCACAAAGTAAAAGCAAGAAGACATATCAGTACTATGGAAAGACTAGACATGTCGAGAATAATTTTTTCAATAAGTGAGATGATTTAGAGGAGAAGGTTAAGAAGCTTGAAGGAGACATTTCGACTGTTCGTCGACCCACTGATAATTTTACCTTCCAAGTCGATACTTCTCAGGGGTTGATGTCTCACACTGTGTAGAATGAATGAGTTTTTGACTCTGGGTGTACTCATCATATGGAAAAATATGCCACTTTATTCACGAGACTGAATAAAGTCAAAGAAATTAAAATCTATGTTGCTAAGGATTTTTCTTTGGATGTTGTTGGTTAGGGTGATGTAGCCCGTCAACATGGTAAAATTTTCGATGTCTATCATGTGCCAAATCTTAGTGGCAATCTGTTTTTTGTTTCTCAGTTGAAACAAACTAGTAAGATTATGGAATTTTGGCCATATCGGTTATATGTGCTAGATTTGAAGAAAAGAAATTTGATTGTCACTAACAAGATCCTATACCTGATGGAAAACTTATACAAACTCCATGACTCAACTCGTCCCGAATCTGAACCATCTGCACTTATTTCTCAAACTGATGAGATAAGTTGAATTTGGAATGAAAGACTCAGACATTTGAATTTCTGAAGTCTGCAGACACTGGAAACTCAGAACATGTTTGTTTCTTTATCGAAGGTGTTTCCACCTAAAGGTGTATACAAGGTTTGCACACTTGGGAAGCACCATCATGAACCTTTCGACTCCAGACAAGCGTGGCGAGCATAAAACCTACTGGAAATAGTTCACAATGATGTTTTTTTTATCAATTTACCTTCAGTAATAGGTGCATGGTGCATTTTGAATTTCATTGATGATTTCTCTCGTTTCACATGGGTATTTTTCCTGAAGACTAAAAATACTGTCTTCGAGAATTTTGAAGAATTTCGGGCCTTTGCTAAAAGGAAATGTGGTCAACCCATCAAGTGCTTGATATTAGACAATGGTGGTGAGTATGTCAATAGACAATTTGAATAATACCTACTTCGATCTGGCATTGAATGGAAATGGTCAGTGCCTCACACACCTCAGCATAATCGAGTTTCCGAATGAAAGAATCATACATTAGTCAAATGGATAGATGTCTTCTGCAAGATAAATACCCACCTCCCTGCTTCTGGGTTAAATCGGTGTATTGCACCAATTATCTTCTCAATCACATCTCAACTTGAATCATTCCTTCCATGACTCCAGTCGAACGATGGTATGGAAATAAAATTGTTGTTGGTCACCTCCTCCTGTTTGGATGTGTTGTCTAGGCCCACATTCTAGATTATTTTTGAAATAAACTGGATGCAAAGAGTCATGCTTTCATCATGATGGAATACTCTAAAGATTCAAAATCCTATCGACTGTTTGATTCTATACAACAACATATTATTATCCGATGTAATTTTCAGTTTCATGAGAAGTATTATATATTTAACTTGCTCAATGCATACTCTGGATTGATGCAGGATTATCCCCTTGATGCTATCTTGGGCACTGGTTCTCCTGCTCCCCTCTTCAGTCCTTAAATTGGTCCATCGAACTTTCTTCTTGTTTCGAGTTGATCGTCGATATCTGAGTCGACTAGTCTGATGTATTTTGTTTTGACTGGTCCACCAACTATAGAACCTCCAAAATTTGATCAACCTACTGAAGTGAACCATAGTTCACCTATTTATTTTCTACCCCGATGGGATTCCAAGACAATTGAATCCACTGGAGATAATACTGGATATGCCTCCCCCAAACAATAGAATTGAAGTCAGAAGAAACATGCCAACATTTCCCTCATGACTCGTGTCCTTGAAACCTATGATCCTATTACATAATCCAATATCGAAGGAATACATGAATGTGAATAGGAAATGAATCCTGAAATTGATTCCTTGTCAAAGAATCAAAACTAGGACTTGGTTTCCCGATCACATGGGAAGAACATTGTTAAGTGTCGATGGGTTTACAAGACCAAATTTACCTCTGAAGATGTTGTTCAGTGACATAAAGCACACCTCTTCCCAAAGGAATTTTCTCAACAAGAAGGCATCGAATACACTGAAACCTTTTCCCCTTTTGCAAATATGAACTCTGTTTGATTGATTCTTTCCCTCGCTACTCATTTTGAATGGAAGATTCATCAGATGGATGTGAAGAGTACCTTTCTTCATGGTGACTTGTCTGAATAAATTTACATGAAATAGCCACCTGGATTCATGATGGATTCTAATTTGGTATGTAGACTCAAGAAGTCTCTTTATGATTTGAAGAAGGCTCCTCGGACCTGGTATGCTAAGATTGGCAATTTCTTTCTTAGGCTAGGTTTCAAAAATTGTGAATCCAATCATAGCCTATATGTTCTCCACTCCAATGGAGACACCTTGATTGTTGTTGTATATGTTGATGAATTTATCATTACTGGAAATAATAATGGTCTCATATTTAGATTGAAGAAACAACTTGCTGACTCCTTTGACACCACAGATCTTGGCACTTCGCATTATTTTTTGGGTCTTCAAGTATTACTACTATGTGATGGTTTTTTCATTTCTTAGTATAAATATGTAATGTATCTGTTTACTCATTTTAATATGGTTGATTGCAAGACTTGTGCCACTCCTTTTCATTCTTGAGTGAATCTTATTAAAACCTTTCAAACACCCATTGTTAATGCTACACTCTATCGACAATTGGTCGGTAGTCTTATTTATCTTACTCATAGTTGACCTGCTATATCCTTTGTTGTTAGTGTGGTTTCTCGGTTCATGCAGGATCCCATAGAAATCCATTGGAAAGCATTCAAATGCATTGTTCGATATATAAAGGTAAGCGCTCAATTTGGTATCAAATATTGTTGTAGTTTAGATTCTCTAGTTGGCTTCACCGACTTTGATTGGGTTGGCAATGAAGATGACTGAAAGTCCAATTTTGGGTATATGTTTCTCTATAGAACTAGACCTTTGGTGTGTTTAGGTAAGAAACAAAAAGTAGTCTCCTTGTCAACTACAGAAGTAGAATATCGTGGTGTTGTTTAAGAAAGTACTGAATCAATTTAGATTCATCAACTTTTAGGTGAGCTTGGATTTATTGTTTTGTTAATCCCTAATATTGGATCATTACCCCTTAATTGGGGCATATTATATTAGTAATGTTATTTTATTTATGTCGGCTTTAGGCCATTAGTTTTAATTATACCTCCTAGTCTCCTATATATATACCAAGGAGACATTTTCATTTTGAATCATCTTGTACTTGAACATTTAAGTGGGGTAAAAGGAGGTTGCCCACTCGAAGAGGCTTATTATCTGAAATTATCTCTTTTTCAAGGTTTTGAGTACTTTTTCTGAGGTTTTTCTATGCTATATTGATATTTGGTTCTTAACATATGGTATCAGAGCTCAAGGTATTGGGGTTTCGCTGCTACATCTGAGACACCTTGGAATTTTCGCTATAAATTGTTTTCTACAATGTTTTGGAAGGAACGGCTTAGATTATATTTATTAGATGGATCAAGGTACGTTGGGTTCAAATTTCAGCTCTTGAGGTCTTATACTTTTGGAGATACAACTAGTACAAGATAGGGTTCTAGAATCATCCTGAACTGAGTCATTGCAAAATTTTTGCTATAAAAAAATTTCTGTAACGTTTCAGAACTTGAACTCTGAAGGATATTCCCAAAAATTAGTAAGGTATATGAGGTAAACATTTCATCTTCTGGGTCATCTTAAATTTGTAGATACACCCTGTGTAAGATAGGGTACTTGACTCGTCCTATTAACTAGTCTCAAGAAGGTGTTCTAGGTAAAACAATCATAACTTCTTCCTAGAGTATCCAAATTTAGTGGGACTAGTTTCATTGGATTTTGGACAGTCTGTAGTATTTTTGGTGCGAGTTTCAAAATTTTATGTCGATTATTTTGTGTGGGGCACACTATACAAGTGAGATCTCCTGGAAAGGCCAAAAATCGGCAAGTTGTGGGGAAGTTACTGTAAATTCCACTTGGAAAATCCAATTTTGATCAGACCTGTGGCATTGTAGAGAAGAAATATCATAGAACTAAATAAAAGAAAGTTTCATACCCATAAGGGATGAAACTTGGGATATACAACAGAAGAAAGATTGTCTAGCAGAACCACCTCAAAATCAAGGTTCAAAAGTGATACTTGGCCAACATGCCACCCAAAAAGGGAACTTCTACACCAAATAAGCCTCTAGACAATCCTACTTGGACTCTTGATGAAGTGGAAAGAAATTAGGACATAAAATTATTTACAAAGAAGATAGTAACAAGATGAACTACAAGGAGATGGAAGGCTAAGTTGGAGGCAAGATGGATGGTTTAAAGAGGAGATCATGGAAGTATTGAAAATTTTAAATGTGAGAGAGAAGAGCACACAGAAAGTGAAAATGCATCCCATGGAAATTCTTGATGAGGACACAAGGAAGGAGTGAATCAAAAGATGGAGAGCTCCAACTTTGGAGGTGAAAGAGCAACCCACGTTCCTAAGATGATATAGGAAGTTTGATGGAAGGACCCAATCACATGGATACTTGGATGGAGAAATTATTTGATCTACATAATGCGACATACACAAAGGTAAAATGCTTCTTTATATTTAGAACCTAATCAATTTGTATGGTATAGATGGCTTTTTCCTTGCAAATCACTCGTCACTTGGACAATTTCATGGAATAAATGATAACCTGCTATGAGGATACAAGGAAAAATGCCTTCTTTAGCCAATTGAAAAAACTCAAGCAAAAGGGTTAAGTTAACGAGCACATTGAGAAATTCCAAAAGATTGAATATAAAGGCGATATTCGGATAAGGCACTTGATTGATGTATTCATAGGAACTTTAAAGGATAACATTCAACATGAGGTTCACCTTTAGGAACACAAATCGTGGAGAATGCATTTAAGGTAGCGAGAAATGTTAAAAGTAAAATGTATTATGGCTACTAGAAGGGACCAATCCTAACATCTCTATAGAGAACAATGCTCCTTCTTCTAAAACACTTCAACCTACAAGGTTGACACCCTCAACTCTGAATTGGAGGAAAGAAAGAAAAAGGTTTGTGCTTTAAATGTGACAACAAAATGCAGTGGGACATAAGTGTGGTGAGAAGAAATTATTCATAGATTGTGAAAGAGGAAGAAGAAGAAGAACAGAACCATCTCAAGATGAAAGCATTAAAAGCAATTTCATCTGAAGGTTGACTCCCATGATATTGTGTAAATGCATTGGATGGAATTAGCACTCCTCAAGCCCTCAAGGTCCCGAAGGATACATCAAAAGAAAAAAGGTAATGATCCTAATTGATTAAAAGCAGTGCTCATAATTTCATTCATTATGAATTAGCCAAAGATCTCAACTTCTTTGTATATCAGTGCAGGAGTTTCAAATCTTTGATTTGGATGGAGGAACTATCAATTTCTAGGAAAATGCAATAAGATCAATCTTCTTGTGAGAATATGTCTAAATGAATAGCTAATGATTTCTATACCCCATAGAATTGTGATGTAGGATGTTGTACTAGGAATCCAATGGTTACAATCATTGGAACAATGATTTTTAATTTTCAAGAACTTTCCTTGGAATTTTCATTGGAAGGGAAATAAATTAAGTTAAGAGAGGGGCTATCCATGGGGAAACCTAATTAGGTGATAATCTCTAATGGCGTGAAAAAATTATTGAAAAAGGGGCATCAAGGCATTGTGCACAACTATGCTCACTAAATGTTCTCAAACATCTAAGCCATCTATTCCTCAATATCTCCAAAGGATCGTTGGTAAGCATTCAAAGTATTTGAAGATATTCCCAAGATCTTCACCCACTTGAAATCATGATCCTTAAAATTCACCTAATTCCTAGAAGTCTTCCTCCTAACATCAGGCCATATAGATACCCTTACACCCAAAAGGTGAAATCAGTATGGTTGAAGAATGTTAAATTTTGGCATTAGTAGACCTAGCCAAAGTTGTTACTCTGCATCGGTGGTAATGGTGTTCAAGAAAGATAACTCATGGCGTGTGTGTCCATATTATATAGAGATCAACAAGATCCATATTAAAGATAATTTTCCCATTCCGTCATTGATGAATTGTTATATGAACTACATGGAGCAATATATTTCACAAAATTTTATCTCCATTAGGGGTATCATCAGGATGAATGAAGGAAGAAGATATCCAAAAACAACATTCCAGTCATGAGGCCATTATGAATTTTTAGTCATGCCTTTTAAGCCTTACAAATGCACCTTCCACATTTCAGGTTGATGAATTCCATTTTCAAGCCCTTCCTTTAAAATTTGTGTTAGGTATTTTTTGATGATATACTAATCTATATAAGTCTTGGGAGGACCGTAATGGGCAATAGTGACAATGTACTTCTAACTATAAAGGAGCAATACAACTATATACTTCCAAACCATCCAAATGTTTCTTTGGAGTAAAGTGAAATGTTGTTGGGTCATATTGTATCTCATAAGAGGTGTCAAAGTGGGCCCTAACAATATTAGGCCATGATGGAATGGCCGATTCCCCAAACATTGAAAAATCTTAGAGGAATTTTGGGTTTGATGATTCTCTGCTTAAAGTTTTGTTCGGAACTATGGAGAATATGACACCTTTAATGGAACTAACTAAGAAGGATGCATTTTCATGGACTCGGAGGAAACAAAATCTTTTGAACAACTTAAAGTGTGCAAAGGCTCTTGTCTTGACCACTCAGGACTTCACAAAACCTTTGTGTGGAATGTGATGCCTCAGGAAATGGAATTGGTGCTATCCCTGAGCACAGAAGGAAGGCCCTAGCTTTTGAAAGTAGATCACTCAATGGAAAGGACTTACAAGTTCCAGTTTATGAGGAAAGAGTAGTAGGCAATACTACATTGCATTGAAGAAATGCGTCATACCTAATAGGTAGGCACTTCAAGGTCAAAGCAGGATCCTTGATAGTCTTAAATACTTCTTGGAAAAAAGAATATATTCATAAGAACAACAAAATGGGTAACCAATATATTGGGTTATGATTTTGAAATGCGTCTATAAAAGAAAGGGAAACAAAATGTTGTAGCAAATGCACTCTCAAGAAAGGATGAAGATTTGAGGCCTTTCTCTATACTTCTATCTCAATCGTCCAAATCGATTGGATAATAGAAACAAGGGATGAATGGAAGAATGACAAAAGAATGTGGACTCTCATTCAAAGGGTTCAGCAGGATTCGATTACATGGATACATTTACATGGAAAAATGATTCACTATGGTACAAAGATAAGCTTATATTTATGCAAACTCCCAACTCAAACAAAAGGTACTATTGGGAATTGCACACACCTCTCGGTGGGAGAGCCTTTCGAGTTTTGAAAACCTACCATAGAATCCAAGAAGGATGTTTTGGGATGGCCTTAAAACTAATGTTCAAAGGAAGTTTGTGGAAGAATGTTTGGTTTGCCAACAAATAAAGGTGAAACAATTGAGACCCAATTATTTTACAACCATTATCATCCCAAGTTAGCATTTGGGAGGAGGTTTTCCATGGATTTCATCACAGGGGTTACCAAAGTCTGAAGGGAAAAAAGATGTCATCATGGTGATTGTTGATAGAGTGACCAAATGCATACACTTTTGTGCACTCTCTCATCCTTCAAAGCTAAGGAAGTATAATTTGCCCTTTGCATTCATGGAGACAATTCAAAAGCTACATGGCAGCCCAAGGTGTATGAAACAGCCGAGGAGATCCCATCTTCATGGACTATTTTACATGATGACATTATTTTCTTGTTTGGGTACTCAAGATTGGCTCATAAACTCATCCCTATCATCCTCGATCCAGTGGATAAAGCTGAGATAGTGAACAAATCCTACAGGAAAGCTGCAACCGTTTCTTTGCATCCGATAAAAAAAACACAATGGTTCAAAATGGTTACCCTTGGAAGAATGGTAATATAACACTTCCTTTCATCTGCCAACAAAAATATTATTTTCATTATGGTACTTTATGGATACTACCCTCCTCCATCACTTCTTCTCTAAAATAAAAATCTAAGGTTCAAGCGATTGAAGATCACATGAGAATCAACAACAAGTTCTCCCAAATCTTAAAGGACAACTGACCATGGCATAGAATCATATGAAACAACAAAGGAAAATCAACATAGTGGTGAGAAAGAATTTTTGAAGTAGGGGGTTGGGTGTTTTAAGACTACAACCATACAAATGAGCGTCCTCAAGCAAGCCAAGAAGGATAATAAATTATTACCAAAGTACTGTGTATATAAGGTGTTGCAAAGATTGGTACTATGGCATACAAATTGGAGTTACTTGCGTATCTTCAGTACACCCAGGTTTTCCATGTTTCATTCTTAGAAAAGGTTATAGGTGACCACGATCCGGTTCAAGAGCTATATTTTTCCAGAAATTGACTGAAGTAAAAATCTGTGGATCCACAGATCCATCAACGACACAAGAATTCCAGAGGCCGGGAATAGATCCATTTCAGAGTATATCAATAAATGGAGGAAACTACCGGCTGAAGATTCCACTTGGGAAGATGAGTATTTTACTCTGAGAATCATCAGGAGTGCTCAAGCGTTCTTGAAAACACTTGGCTCAAGGGAGGGGCATGTTAAGCCTAATATTGGCTCATTACCCCATAGTGGGGCATATTATATTAGTAATGCTATTTTATTTATGTAAACTTTTAGGCCATTAGTTGTAATTATTATACCATCCTAGTCTCCTATATATACCAAGGGGCGTTTCATTTGAATCATCGTAGCAGACATTTTAGGTGGGGTCAAGGAGGTTGCTTGAAGAGGCTTATTATCTGAAATTATCTCTTTTTCAAGGTGTTAATTGCTTTATGCAGGGTTTTATGCTATATTAGTATTTGGTTCTTAACATGTTCAAGCCTGCATTACAATCTTACGCTGATAATCAGAGTTCCATACATATTTCTCACAACCCTATTCCCATAGTAAGATGAAACATGTTGAGCTTCATGCTCACTATTTAAGACAATTGGTTCATGATAGCGTTGTTTCTCTTGAATATTGTCACATTGAAGATCAAGTTGTCGATATCTACACCAAATATTTAGTTGAATCCATATTTATCAAGCTCCACACTTTGCTTGGGATTGAGGAAGGCTGCAATTATGGAAGTGTTCTGTTATTGGATAAATCTAAGTAAGTCTTTTGGACACACACCAAGCCCAAGATCTCCCTAGTTCCACCTGGGTCTAGAACAAAAGAGGACAGAACATGATGCCTTCCTTAATTTTTAGATGTTAGTTACACTAACTAAAGGGGATAGGTGACATACCATTTTTAATGTCACTCCCTCTGTGTCCTTCTTCAGCTCAGTTCCAGCTCATTAATGATGAACACGCAAAGAATGAAACCAACCAAAGTGATAGCAATAACATAAACTCAATGTAAACCCTATGTATGTGATCAAAGAATCATACAATAAAACTGTAACAAGCTTTATAGGAAAGAATCATATTCTTGTATCATATTAAATGTGAAAGGAGATTACAACCATGGCCTTGATGTCATGAGATCCCTTCCAACTCCTTGTTCCCACACACTTCTTGCTCCAAGGATTAGGAAACCATAGATCTGATAGCTTCTCACACAATCTATCTTGACAAAGAAAATCTCAAAAGCCACCACTCTAGCAAGCCAAATCTAACAAGCTTAAGAACCAGCAAAGCTAACCCAAGCTCAAACTAACTTTCTCCATGAGAACTCCTCTCTATTTATAATTTGAAGAAGATAAAGGTGAGGAGGTTAGGATGATCCCACTAAATCATGGCGAGTAAAGATCCAAGCCATTAGGATGCCACCTCACCATGGAAACTTCTCCTTCTAGAGGGTGCATTGAAATGCTCATTTTCCCACGTGCTGGAATTCTAGCACCCTAGCTATAGAGCAACCAACGAACACCTCATTACCCACGGCTATGAGTACTGTGTGAGAATAGGTCATTCTCGCACCTTGCCTATGTAGCAACTGAACTTCCCTTTTATAAGGTTTTACATAGGAAAAAACAATTTCTTTCAGGAGAGTTCTTCTCCCTTCTCTCTTTAGGAACTAGGCCACTTTGTGGTAAGCCCTCTAAAGGAAACATATAGGTTTTAAATCATTAACTATCATGGGATGGCGAAAATAATGCTGTGAGCTCCCCAAAGTGAAGTTATAGAGCAGTGATAGCACAAATAATTTGTCGAGTGTTTGTAGGGAACAATGAACACGTCGTTCGGAAACCTGTCAATAAACAAGGAAGCACAGTGCAATAATATATCATCAGGGTAGGCATTCCCATACCGAGATCATAGACTGATGACATCAAAGGAATAAATCAAGAACGTGAAGATCCATGTCGAGTAAGACGGTCATGGCCACCAAACATACTTTGTGGATCACGTAATATGACTCCAAATCTGAACATATGCACCAAAATACCTTTGTGTGGATCTATGTGTTAAAGACTCAAATTTGAACCACGATACGGACATACAATGTAGGATCCTATGAAGCAGTGCTTGAATACTCCAGCATAGCACAGATACATCAGGAAAAGATCCCCGGTCTTCATCTCCACCACTCTATAGATCTAACCATGTGAATACATGTGTTGTTGAAGTCGAACATAGGTAGAAACCACATGATTACCGGTCATTGGTGTATGCCGTTAACAAGTGCGAGAAATATCACCATTAATGTCAATTACTACCAAGGTACACTATTACAATCCAACAAATGTGATCAATGAAGTACAGGGTGAACCCCTTTCGACGTAATCTCGATCCCGAGGGCCGATAATGAAAACCCAGCATCCAAAAAGCGAGAAACACCATTGAGTCATGCAATTTCTAAGGTACCAATTAGTTTCTAGTCTAATTCCTGGATAATGGGTTGAAGTCGTGAAAAAGGCTTCATCCTGGGAGGGCCTTAATGTATCCCACATCAATGACCCAAAACAAGTACATGATTTATAGTAAAGAACAGAGTAATTTCAGGATCAACTCAGGGATGGCTAGTGAGATATTAGTTTTAAAAGACTGTAAAGTTTGGTTGATGCAATAGAAGGCTTTTAGGGTTGGACATCTTTTTGAACAAATTTACGACACGACAACTGTCTTAGAAAAACGGCTCCATGAAGGATCCGCAGACCAATTTGTAATCTATAGGAGTATGATCTCGAGGAGACCGTCGGTTTCCAACCTAGACACAAAAGGCAAGTGAAGGGTATCATGCTCCAAAGCGACTCTTTCAAAGGAATCTGAGGTTTAGACACAATTCTTTCCCAAATTTTTCCCCCACCATTTCTGGTGAGTACCTCTTTATTTCACTTAAGCAAGGAGAATGTATATCTTTGGTTGATTTAAGCTCATCCCTTGGATGAGTCCTTGGGAGTATTTTTAACAAACCCTAACAAGGAGTGGTTCAGTCCCATTCTTGAATCTGTATCAATGTTGTTTAGTCCAGAGATAGAAAGCTTGAAGGTTTTCAAAGATTATGATTTGTAACATAAAAGAGAACTCCTATAAGTTCCTTTTTAAATAAAATATTACGGAATGAGACCCGAAAAGAGATAAATTATAAACTCACCGGAATCGTACTTCACGCCACTTTGCTCAGGAGCATGAAAATAGCAAGGTAAAACAAGCGATCTTTTCATGTTAGAAATCTGAAAGAGCTTAAAAGAGGACTCGAGAGTTCTTTTAAATATAACCTTGCTGAGTCAGAAAAAGTGATAAAAGTATCCTCAGTTACATTCTCATTGATCTCTGAGCGAGAAAAAACAAATACTAAGCTCGGGATTGTTTTTCATTTTTACATGGCTTTAAAAACCAAAAAAGCATACTATGCTTGGGATTGATTTTAATTTTTTACACAAGCATAAAAAACTAAAAAAAACTAGCGGACTTGGTTCATTTTACTAAAGCAGACGGAGGAAACTTCTTATGCTTAGAAGTGCGTGGTTTCATTTTTTACAAAAGCTTGAACCATAGAAAACTATTGCGACTTCCCAACGTACAACACATGGATGGTTGGTACTTATCCCCGACAGAAACTAGGCAACTTGACATGAAGTCTAGAGGTTGAGGTAAATGCCCCCAAGATTCGTTTCATGCAACGACAAAGGCGGAGGAAAGAAGCTTCAAATACTAGACCAAAGACTTGACTCAAATAGAGAAGGGAAAACTACTGCATTTTTAGCAGGCTTGACCTGGAAACAAGAACTATGCTGCGTAACCTCTATTTCATTTTTAGCAGGGGTTATTCCTGAGAGGAACAAAAACTATCCTCATAAAGTGGTTTCATTTTTTAACGAGTTGGAAATCAAAAAACCATGCTCAAGACCTCTATTTAATTTTTTTAGCAGTTGCCAGAAACCCCTTAAAAACTATCCTCTGAAACTCTCTTAATCATGGATTTCCCAAAGAGGACAATACTCAGGAATGACACCATGTCAAAGGAAAAACTCAGTCCCATGGCTGAGGTCTTTACTTTGGAAGGAAGAAACTACTCTGGAAGGACACCATGTCGAGGGTGTGGCAGAATCAAGAGATCATCTCTATCAACCTTATCGAAGAGATAACTATGTCAACTTCTGGATCTAAGTCATTAGAAGTTGAATCCATGGGTGACAATGCTACATAATTAACCTATGGTGGGGTTGATACCGACTGTATATAAGACCCTTTTAGGGATTTCATTGGGTTGGTAATCAATTTAGGACCGACACATGAAAGTTGATCAATAGATTCAATTATTCCATCATGAGGGAAGATATCACATGAAAGAGTAGAGAATAGTAAGCTTTCATGGCATAGACATAATCCTTGGGAGGTAAAGAAAAAATCAAAGGGGTCTTGGACTACCATGGCATCAATGAAGACAATTTTCCCACCCAAAGTTACGGGAAACTAAGAAAGGATCCCTAAAGGATGACCTGGATGCTTTTAAAGATATTAGCAGGGTCTGTCTTAGGCATAGGTGGAGGACAACCCAAAGCTTGCCAAACAATAGGACAAAATGGCAACATACACTACATCTATCAATGTTTTAGTAGCGATCCAGACATGAGCACATCTGTGTCCCCGGAAAGGTCGCAAGAGGGGAAGATAGGGTCCCATGGTATCCCAATCCAAAAGCGGATGGCCTCATTGCACAGGAGAAGGTTCCATGGGAGAGCGAGGAATGTCCCTAACTTTATGTGATCGTATCAACAGAAAAGTATAAAACGTTAATAGGGTTTACTCTCTAGCGGAGAGTAGGATTAGTAGATGGAAGTCGGAAGCGACCACTTGGGTTTCATTCTCCAAGGGAGAATGGGAATTCGACAATTGGAAATGAATCGACGGCAAACCCTCTCTAATGGGAGAGTAGGGTTGACCGAGGAATGAGATGGATCAACCATTTGAGTCACTTGGATTTCAACTAAGGGCGTGACAGTTGACAACATGATCAACGGTGATCGATAGAGAACGGATTGATCATTTCCATCAACTACAAAGTGGGTTGAGAGAAAGCTGATAATGTTAGAAGTTGAGTACATAAAAGCAGTCATGTCTTCTAGTAATTTAGAGGCTTCATCCATATGGGGACAAAGGTGGAGTGAGATGACTCCTTTGCATAACATACACAGAACTTGACTCTACTTTTCTTCTTTATGCGTGACTAGTTGTGGGAGGTTGTCCATGTTGTTAGAGAGACTGCTTGACATAGGTTGGCGAATGTGTGTAGACCATGCTTCTACAGCCTTAGATGGGCAGGGCAATCCTTAAGAAGATGAATACCCTTACAAAGCCTACAAGAGTACTTGGGCTTCACGAGTTATTTAGGTGATCTTGACATCATCAACACTTATAGATTCTTGATGGCTGGTTGTTTTCCAACATGTTTGTGATGGTTGGAGGTTTTGATCATGCTTATCTTTCTTCTTCTTAATCTTTCGTTTCTTCTTCTTCTTATTCCTTTGAGTTGCTAGGTTGAACTTTCCTTTCGGCAGAAGAAGATGAAACGAAAGGTGACATCACAAGCGAAGAAGGTGAAGAAGACGTTACTTGGTGAAGGCGGTGAAGGATCAACATGAAGTTTATGTTCTTGGGGGGAAGTGCTTCTGACCGAAGCACTTCTTTTATTCGGGATTACACGAGTGGAAAACAACCACATGGTAATCCAATAGTGAGACTGGAAGGCTCAAAGAAATAGCCCGATGTGAGGACCAATGTTTCCATAAGAAGGGAAAAACAAAGTTCCCAGATAGAGGGTTCCTTCATTGGTCATTTACAGGAGGCTGGCATATAAAGAAAAAGTAAAAACCAATCTAGAAGTCCACTAGGAAAATAAAGCGGCTGCTGGCCTAAAAATCTAGTATGAAAGCAAGCAAACAAAACATTCTTACAATGAGCACACTAGTTGGTAGTGAAATCCAACATCATTAGGAACAATGTAAGAAATTTTGAATAGGCCGGGTGGAAAAGATTCGTTAATGACCTACTTAGGGACTTACACTTACAGGTGCAAGCTCCCACATAATCATTAGAGTATATGCCACCTCAAGGCCAGTGAGTTTATTATGTCGATTCTAGGTGCTGTGAAGACTTGCCCCTCATAGTCACCTCATTAACAAGAACCTAGAAGATAGGCCACTAAGGTTACCACCAACAACAATAAAGCTTGGGGGAATAGTTGACAGTCTGATCCTCATGCAAGGGTAGGGTATCTAGTTCGAAATCAACTCAAAAGGCTTCCTCATCATTGTGGGTATACCTCTAGATGTGATCCCATGTCGTGCAATATCTACATTGATATCAACAAAGCGAGGTGAGTAACTTTCTGCCCAACATCAATCGACTAGTGCTTGACCCTTGTGTTGAAAGGGCTTCCCAGACAAAATGTAGTAAGTGGATTTAACTCTCCCTATCACAGATACTATGTTTACTGACTTTGGAAAGTTATCTTTCCTCATTCCAAATCCCTACAACCTAATCTAATGTAGGTTGCTACCAGAAAAGATAAAAGTATCTAATCAATTTTTATAAGCGCTTTATTTTATGGTATTTACTCAAAGGAAGATGCGTGGACAATATGGTGTTTTGGCCGACTCGAAAAATTATGCAAGATATGAAGATGCAATCTTTTCATTTTGATAAAATCTATGCTACAAGAAGGAGAAACGTTTATCATTCCCAAATGCACGCGATGTCCCAAAATTTTTTAAACTCATCAATATCAATCATTACAATTTCACTACTCCAAATGCAAGGATGCCCCAATATAATATAAAACAAGAAAATAAATCTTTTTGTTTCCAAAGAGTTCCTAAAGCAATAATGAACTTTTCTTAAAACAAATAATTGAAACTTAAAAGTTTTTTCTAACTATGAACTATTAGGAGAAGAAATCGTCTTTCTCTAAACAATTAAAAGAAAACACCGGCTTTGTAATTTAGAAAGACACTCAAAGCAAAAGAGACTAATCCTTCAAAACCAAACAAAGAAAAAAAGTGGCTAAAAGCAACCCCAAAGGTATGTCAAGGAAATTTACGTAAACGGTATGATATAGGCTCCAAAAGTTCAAGCCAACTATTCAAAGCAAAACTGGACATCAAAAAAAAATAGGATATCCTAATTCCAAAAAAATTCACAAACAAGTTTGCAGGCTAGCAGTGTATTACAGTGTGAGAATCAAGGATTCTCGCGGGATGGACATAGGTTGACTGCGAACACCTCGCAGTCAACCAATGTCTAGCCTGCGAGAAAACCTAATTCTCACACTGCACTCTAATGCTAGGCTGCGAACTTGTTTGTAATCAAAGAAAATTTGGAAAAGGACAAAATTGTTTAAGAAGAACTTTCAAATCGGAGAGTCTTGATAGAATCTCACGCAGACTCGAGACCATAAAACCGACCAAATCAAAGCAAAAGAAACTAGACTAACTAGGAAACAATCTAGTCCCCATTGGAGGTGTGAATTTTGTTGGATAAATCCGTAAGTCTGGACACAAACCGATATCCCTAGATCCACACCGGATCTAAAGAACAAAACATGACATAACATGGCGCCTTCCTTAAATTTAGATATTGAATTTACTAACTAAAAGAGGATGAGTGGCATGCCGTTTAAATGTCAACCCTCCTGTACATGCTATCTAGCTCCGTTCCAATGCTCATACAATGATAGACACATAAAAGAATGGAAACCAACCAAAGTGATAGCAATAGCATAAACTCAATATAAAACCTGTATGTGATCAAGGGAATCATACAATAAAACACAACAAACTATAGGAAAGAATCATATTCTTGTATCATATTAAATGTGAAGAGATTACAACCATGGCCTTGATATCATAAGGTCCTTCCAACTCAGCCGTTCCCCACACTTCTTGCTCCAAGTTAGGACCATGAATCGATGGTATTTACAATCTATCTTGACAGAGCAAGTCTCAAAGCCACTCTAGCCAAGCCAAAGCTAACAGATTAAGAACCAACAAGGAAGCTAACCCAAGCTCAAGCTAGCTTTCTCCAGAGAACTCATCTCCTTTTATAAATTTTGAAAGATAAGGTGGGGAGGTTAGGATGATCCCTTCTAAATCCTTCAATGAGTAAGATCCAAGCCATTTTAGGATGATCCCACTAAATCATGAAAGCGAGTAAGATCCAAACCATTCGGATGCCACCTCACCATAGAAGCTTCTCCTTCTAGAAGATTCACGAAAATGCTCATTTTTCCCACGTGCTGGAATTCTCGCACCCTAGCTATAGAGCAACCTGCGAACACCTCACACCTTGGCTATAGTGAAACCTGCGAGAATGGGTCATTCTCGCACCCTGCCTATATAGCAACCTGCGAACTTCCCTTTTTATAAGGTTTTTACATAGGAAAAAGCAATTTCTTTTCTCAGGAGAAGTTCTTCTCCCTTCTCTCTTTAGGAACTCAGGCCACTGTGACCCCTCTGAAGGCAACATATAGGTTTACATCATTAACGATCATAGGGATGACGAAAATAATTTGTAACAGTTCCAATGATGTAATTTTACCTCCTCAACCTCCAGAGTCATGTACTGATGGGGGGTGTTGGAACATCAAGCATTGATGATCCATCACACACATCCTGTGTTTAGATATCAAGATGTCAACTTACATTTGGACACATTTGATCGGGCGATCGAACAACACACCACACCAGTCTATCTGGTAGTCGATGTGTCTATCGGTTGGAAAATTGACCAATAATCGAAGATAGTTAGACGATGGATTGAATAGTCATGCAATCGACTATGATTTGGATGGATAGTCGGTTGGATCGATTCATGTTGAGATGAATTGACATAATGGATTTTGTGGAGCCAACTCTAACCACTGACAATTGTGTGTGGAAAATATATTCCAGATTCTATGGGAGTCAGTTAGATCTTGAGACTATAAAAGAATAACCCCTTGGGTCATTCTCAATATGCCAAATGTGATTTGAGATTGCACAATAGATCATGCAGATCAAAGTGTGCAATATTCATTGTGATGTTCTAATGATAGTACATTGTGCTTAAGCGTTGTAATGATGTCTTTAGACGCAACCTCTATTCTTTGAAAAAATAATTCCCTATAATGGTCTACAATATTGTGTTCTTTGTTTCATATTGTGTTCCATTTCATTCCCAAACAATTATAATTATTAGGGTAAAACAACTATCCATTTTCATCCTGATAAGAGCTTGCAGAATTTTGGGACTACTAGAATATATTGTGCATCCAAACTCGATCCTAAATCACGATCCTGCAAAATTCAATGAACAATTATTCCATTGCACGTGCATACATAACATAAATTCAATGAGATAAATAAATTATAAATAAAATCTAGACTTACTACATTCAACGAGGGAGAACTTGAAGGACTTGCAACGATATGGAGTGAAATGGAATTTGAATAATTGACCATTTGATATTTTAATATTTTTTTCCCACATTTGAGCCAAAGCCATCATCTTGCGAAGCATAGAACAATCTAACTTCAAAAAAAAATTCAAATAACTTTTATAAGTTAACGATGTGCTTAATCATATAAGGATGCCACAATGCATCGTTACAAAAAAAACTATTGATGCTTTAAATTGAGAGAAGCACCAAAGTCTGACCTCCGTTATTTTCTCTGCAAAGCAGAACCTATGAAAAATTTAAATATGGATGTTTGGATTTTCATTTTTCAAATTAAATTGTTTGTCAGCGCGTAAGTACTTATTCATCATACCAGTGCAATAAAAACTGTATAACACACTAATTGAAGAAAGTTAGAAAATTAGCACATGCTTAGTATCAATCCGTTTAAATTTATTACAAAATAATGAGTTTATGAGTTATACGCACACACCCAAGTGGTGTGCTACTCAATATATAGTGCACCACAAAAACATTACGAACAAAAAACAACACGTGTGTTTATCATCATTGCATTGAAATATACAACAAAAAATGAGCAAGAATTTTAGTTTGTGTTTATAAATGAAAAAATTATTCATTCTTTGATTCTTTTGCCAAAATTTAGAGGGGATATTTTTGCAAGAGAGATTGACCAACAAAAAATTCGAGGTGGGTGGATTTCTTTTAATATCCAAATTCAAAAGGGATTATCGTAGGTGACATACAAATATGGAGAGGAGAAATTTTAGGCATATGATTTGATTTTATTAATCATCTTAATATTTCCCTTATTTGATTCAAGTAATTTTCAATGCATTCCCAAACAAACAAACAAAAGGTTTCATAATTACCTTCGATATTGGAAGCCCTAGTTTCCTCATTGTTTTTCTTTCTTTGCCTTTCTATATTTCACAAGGATAATAATTTTAAGAAAAATATTTTTATAGGGTTTTTTTATTTGTATATGAGGCGTTTCCTATCTGTTGCAATGGAACCACTCATTACATTGCATCCCAAACCAACTTGTCGCTGTCGATTTAAAAACAATGCATTCATGATAGAGGTGTGCCTTGTACATAGGTAGAGCACATGTACACATTTTCATGTCAACGACACTTCTTAATTTAAATTAGAGATAATTAAAAAAAATTCATGGTCGGCGATGCACATTGTACATAGATAAGCACTAGGGTGCATTTTATTATAAAGAGCACCATTGAGTTTAAAATGGAAATAATACTATTTTTTATATGGAAACTGTCACGTCTTAAATTTTTTCATAGGTTGGTGGTGTATAATAAACAATACTTAGGTACTAGTGCTTTTATCAATTTACAAAGCACCGACTGAATACAACAATTTGTAAAATGTTTTTGATTTTAAAATGACACTGTCATCATATACCTGTGCGTATACATATGGTTGACACACTAGTGCGTACGAAGTTACTATATGCATTAGTATCTTATTTTGTAAAAAAATTACTTAATTTTTGTATCTAGTGATTCCTAGCTTTTATTTTTTCAGGGAGGTTTTGAAAAATTCAAGGGACAAATGAGGGGAAAACCAATACATGTCAGTAGGGATGTCCAAAAAAGAATAGAAGGAGATGGTAAAATAAATGAACATAATTGTGTCACAAGAGGAGCCATCCAAACTACAATGTGCATCAGAGGTATGCAATCATTCATTTATTATTTAATTATCACATGAAATACTATTTTTCATTTGTTTTGTTGCATAAAATAAAAAAAAATAGAACCCATTTAACACATAAGCAAGACAATGACGAACAAAAGAGTTGATTGCAAACTTTGTGAGTATTTACGTTTTAGGCCTTACTTAAGAGTTCATGTTTGTTGTGATCTTTATATTTAAATAGTTAATTTACACTTTTCCATTGATGTATTCTATTAGGTGCTAACATACAAAGAGGATCCAACCCATGATTTGATAGACATTGGGTTAAGTATGGGTTGTGAATATATGTTGAAGTATGAAGGTTTAATAGAACAATTTGTAAGTAGTCATTTTGTTGAACTTCCCTTGTTTTATAATTAACAAAACAACAATAATCCATTATATTAATTATGTTGATTGTGCTTTGTCATGACGTATTAAACATGCAGGGAACAAAGTATGGAATGCAACCAACATAAGAGATTTTCAAAGAAGGCATGAAGCATGGCTTCGAAAGAATGTGTGTTGTACTTTATGAAAGATTTATTGTCGAGGTATTCTTTTTTATTTATCCAATCATGTATATTCTACTATATATTTATATATATAAATGTAGATATACTTATTACATTTTATTTCTATGTTTATAGATGTAATATGAAGAGGTAGAACATACAAAATAAGTTGGTCAATAAAACATTAGGTTAAATAACCAAAGTACAATATCTCCTACAAATGATGAATAAATGAGGCATGCACATAGCTCGAGTGATGACCATAGTTCAAGTGATGAATGAAAATCAATATAATTGAATGTTACTACAAATTGTATGTTTTGGAATATTTGTCTCTGAAAATCAGGGATTTTGTTTAATGTGCTCGAAATATTGTCCCAATTGCATGAGGACATGTTACCAATACGTTTAGAAATTACCTTTTGGTTTCAATTTGATTGTTTTGGACCTTTATGTTGTTCCATTTTGTATGAGAACTGGTCTCTTATTCATATATAATAATATGGGTTTCTTATTTTATTGCATTGTCGAATGTTGTAAAATGTTGCGTTGTTGAATAATTAATATGTGGATGATTTAAATTGTTACAAATAACAAAGGTGTAATTCATTGGATGACACATTAATGCAATCATTATATCAAAATGCAATAACAAAAATATAAAATTTTTGTTATACAAAATATTTTATTTTGAGATGATTAACTGAAAATTTGTAAAAAAGAACAATTGTAATGTATTATTATGAATTCACTAGATAGTGCGTGCCATAATATAGAAAGAGGTGTATTTTAAGGCATCATATGCACCAATTCCCATTAATTATACAAACGCATTGGTGTGAAATATTGAAAAAAAACACCATTCCATAAACAATATAACATACAAGAATATTTATCATTTCAAAATTTTATGGTGGCCATGTTTACAATACACATTGGGGCTCTAAATATAATGTATGCATTGGTGCTTTATGTTTATTATATTCATCGGGGATCTAAATATAATGTACTCACCAATGCTATAAGTATGATATATGCATCGGTTCTTAGTAAAACAATGGTGTCAACATCTTGATGCAGGAGCATCGCCTTCCAAGTCAACAATGCACACGTGGAGGAAAATGAATGAAATCTTAGCAGGATCGAGTTTCAAATCAAACCTTAAATTCCGAATTTAATCGATTGTTGAGATATTTTGTAAACAATAATTTAAAAATGTAACTTGTTTGTAAAGTCATGAAGGACTCTAAGAGATTGCAGATATGGAGTGTTGACTATATCTGGCAATACTTGGTAGTTATTGTAATAAGACAAAGTAGGTAACAACTTTGAGTGTGATAGGATAGATCTTAGACAAGACGAGAGAGCTTGTGGAGCCAGTCCTTAGATAGTTTTTTCATTGTTTTATTGTAACAAATAGAAAGAATAGGGATAATAAGATAGAGATCAGTAGAACAGAGTAGAGTAGAAGAAATACTATGAAACTTTTGTTTTCATGAAGGAATAGAACAGACAGAATTATCCCAAATCCTTGGATTGTGTTCATTTGATGTATGGATGAATGAATGTTACATTCTGGGTGTGTTCTTTAGTTTATTTCTGTTCATGTGTGATTTCTGAGAGGTTGATTGTATGAGTTCGTGACGAAACTGGATGAGTTTCAATTTTTTATCTTATGATACTTGTATGCAAGGTGTGCATCTCAAACGCAAGGAGTACGTCGACTGAGTCTCATATTGACTCAGAGAAGTTCAGAGAGAACCAGGGAAACTCAGACCAGGTGCAAGGTGTGCACAACGTCATGAAGCCAACAATCTTCGAGGAACCAGTGCAGAGGAACGCCAGGTGGGCGAGAAGAATTTTCTTTTCAGTAAAATCCTTCGAACTGAGTTATTCAAAATCCTGAGAATGCAAGGTGTGTGTGGGAGACCGAAAATCGTTTCAAGGGTAGAAGCTCAGAAGAGATAACACTTTTCATGAGTGTTGACTAGATCCCAGAGTTGGATTCGTAGGGAGAACAAAGGTTCGAAATCTTTGAAAGTAGATAAATATTCCATGCGGGAAGATATCAGAAGCTCAGGAGGAAGAGCGACCATGATTGTTTGATCGTAGCGAAGAAGATCGATAGTTTTCAGATCAGAAGGAAGTGCACGAGCCTTAGCATTTCGCGTAGAGAGGAGAGAGAGCCTATCGGGGTTGAACTTTGAGATTTTCGGAGTCGAAGAGCCGTGAGTCGTTCGATCATCTGAAACAGACCTAAGATGTCAGATCATCTGAAGTGAACCTCAGATGTTGGATCGATCAAGCGAGCATGAGCCATCGAATATCATGAGTTCATAAGGAAGAAAGTTAGAACTTTAAAACACTTGAATCCCAAAGAGCTAAAGAGTCGTGAGTCGTTGATCTATGAGGAGACACTTGTTAATAGATCTCGAGCTTCGGGAAAAATATGAAGTGGGTTTTCAGTTTGAGAACTGAAATCGCCAGAGTATGAAGACCCAAAGACCCAAAGTAAGATCTGGACCGTGAGATATGAGGGAGACGTGGCACACATCTATGAGCTTCGGGTAAATACCCAAAGTAATCCTCGATCGTTAGATTAGGAGGACACCAGTCAGTGTATTATAGACTCCGGGTAAAATCCATTGGGTAAAAGGAAGTTTGAGATTTGAGATCTCATAAGTCTAGAGATCCGAAGGAGATCTCTACCGTCGATCGAGAAGAGGGTTGTAGGATCATTGATTGGAGTATAAAGGTCTAACATTTGAAGTGGGAGTAGAACCGTTGATCGAGCAGGACAAATGTCAGCAGATCATGAGTTCTGGAAGATTTGAGTATGAAAGAGAGTTGGGTTTGAGATTTCAAAACCCTGAATTTTGGAGTTACGAAAGAGATCACAATTGTTGATTGAATAAGGGGCAGATTTAGTCCATAGATTCGAAGGGCGCAAATCTGAACTGTCGATTTAGACGTTATCATCAAGATTGCGAGATCAACGATCTTGTAGAATTGTGGGAACATGAGTTGCACGGAGTTTAAGATATTGATGGAGGATCACAATTCAAACCGTGGTTTTGTCAGGAGGACACGTGGAAGATTGAGGATAATTGCAGGCCCAAAAGTAGTTTAACTCCAAACTACTTGTGTGTGCGACCACAATCGCATGGTCATAGCCCAAGGTCACATTCAAGAGAGGGATTATCTGAAAAGGAGCTATTGCTCAACACTCTGAGGTTTCGCAGTAAAGCGAAAGGGAAGGTCGTGGGTTCTATCGGACCTGCAACAAGAAGCCGAAAGGGCTTGTGTCTTGATACAAAAGGAAACCATTAAGGTTTCAAAGAGTCATAAGACTCAAGAATCAGAGATCCTTTGAATGGGAGGTCGCGCAGCCTTACGGGGAGTAGGGGGGATGCATCAGGTGGTATCATAGCTGATTATAAGTTGTTTGCAGACATCAGATAGAAGGAGAGTGGAGGAAAGTTGGTATCATTTGTGGTATCAAAGAAATTTGATTTCTTTTTGTAGGTGATGCAGTGAAATCATTCCACCCAAAAGGCACAGAGAGAATGAAGAAATGGAAGAAGAAATGAGGCGGCTCCGAATGAGACTGGACGCCATGGAAACAATGTAGAGAAGAGCACCAGATGCTGGAGATATAAGTGAAGCTGAGAGTGAAGAAGAAGATATTGAAGAAAATGTAGCAGAGGTTGTTGCACAAGATTGCTTAATAAAATCTATTTCAAAAATAGGAGCCAAAGAAAGAATAGAGGTATCGATGTATGAAGGTAATTTAGAAGTTGAAGAATTTTTAGATTGGGTACATGCTATGGAAAAATACATCTATTATGAAGATATCGAAGAAGACAAGATGGTGAAGCATGCAGTGACAAGACTGAAAGTTCATGCAACGCTATGGTGGGATGAACTGCAAGCCGAATGCAGGAGAAATGGTAAGCAGAAAATTAAAAAGTGGGATAGGATGGTAGCTAAGATGAAAGCCAAGTTTATCCCAAAGGATTACCAAATTAATCTTTACAGAAGATTGCAGAACATGAGACAGAAAGGTTTATCAGTGAAGGAGTACACTGAAGAATTTTATAGACTGAACATCAGGGATGGACAGAAGGAAAATGAAGATGATAAGACAACTAGATATATCAATGGGATGAGATATGAAATCCAAGAAGAGATCAACATGATGTCGGTTAGTATAGTCGAAGATGCTTATCAAGCCACCTTGAAAGCTGAACAAAAATTGGCCAGGAAGAAAAGCCAACGAAGAAGAGGAGGAAACTCAAGAAGAGGTAAGGGAAATACTAGAGTGAAGTTCCAGAAGTCGAAGCATGAAGTTGACAAATAGCATAGTCACCATGAGAAAGGTGGAATTTCTAAAGAAGGACAACATGGTGGAAGAAGTTCATTTTCCAGAGGAAGAGGATGAGGAAGAGCCAGAGGAGGCGTAGTTAAATGTTATACCTGTGGAAAAGAAGGACACAAATCTTGGGAATGTCCCGACATAAAAAGAGAAGGAGGTGACACACACATTGCTGAAGCACATAAGCATGTGGAAGAAGAAGCAACAGAAGGCAGAAGGAACCTCATGATGAGGAAAATTCTTCTTAAACCAGAGGAGGATGCAAAGGAACCAGTTCAATGAACAAGTCTGTTCAGAACTGCTTGCAAGTCGAAAGAAAGAGTTTGCAAGGTGATCATAGACAGTGGGAGCACTGACAATCTAGTATCCACAAAGATGGTGGAGAAGCTGGAGTTAAAGACAATTGCACATCCAAACCCATACAAGGTATTGTGGTTGTAGAAAGGACATCAATTCATGGTAAGTCAACAATGCCAAGTTGAATTTAAAATAGGAGGTTATAGGGATGAAATATTATGTGATGTAATTCCCATGGATGTCTGTCATATTTTATTGGGGAGGTCATGACAGTATGACCGAAAGGTTATTCATGATGGAAGGAATAATACCTATACCCTAGAAAAAATGGTAGGACACATATGTTGTTACCCATAGAAGACAAATAGAAAAAAAGGGAAGCTAGTTCAAGCATACTCCTCATGAGTGGGAAGGAACTCTTGAAAGAAGTCAAGAAGGAAAAATAAATGTAGTTTGTTGTAGTGAGGAAGCCTAGGGTTATCCTTACAAATACTTCTGTGGAATATTTGCCTATAGAAATTCAGGAACTGTTCGAAAACTTTGTTGATATAGTAGTGGATGAGTTACCACACTCATTGCCACCCATCAGGAGTATAAGCCACCATATTGAACTTATTCCATGAGCTAGTTTACTAAACAAAGAAGCCTATAGGTTGACACCTAGAGAGAATGAGGAGGTCAAAAATCAAGTCCAGGAGTTGTTGGATAAAGGTTTAGTCAGGGAAAGCCTAAGCCCATGCGCAATACTAACTGTGTTAAGTCCAAAGAAAGATGGAGGATGGAGAATGTGTATAGATTATCGAGCCATCAACAAGATAACCATTAGGTATAGATTTCCTATGGATGATTTGATGGACTGTTTGAGTGGAGCGATCTATTTTTCCAAGATAGACTTGAAAAGTGGATATCATCAAATAAGAATGAGAGAAGGAGATGAATGGAAAACAACATTTAAGACAAATGAAGGATTGTTTGAATGGTTGGTCATGCCATTTGGGTTGAAAAATGCGCCAAGCACATTTATTAGATTGATGAATGAAGTCTTGAAAGACTTCATAGGAAAATTTGTCATAGTATATCTAGATGACATACTAATCTTCAGTAAGACAAAGGAAGAACACTTGAGACATCTGACATCAATGATGGAAAGGTTGTAGCAAGAGAAATTGTTGATAAATCTAAAGAAGAGTTATTTTATGAATACTGAGCTCATATATTTGGGGTTCATAATATCTTCAAATGAATTGAAGATGGACCCAGAAAAAGTGAGAGCGATCAGAGAATGGTCGTCGTCGAGCAACATATTTGCAGTAAGAAGTTTTCATGGGTTAGCAAGATTTTATAGAAAGTTTATCAACAATTTCAGTGGTATATGTGCACCCATGCTAGACATTGTGAAGAAGAAACACAAGTCCTTCAGTTGGACAAAGGAAGTTGAAAAAATTTCCAAAGTGTTGAAGGAGAAAATCACAGAGCAATCGATTCTGGTCTTACCAGATTTTGGAAAAACATTTCAAGTGAGATGTGATGCAAGTGGATTATCTATTGGAGCAGTCTTGAGTCAGGATAATAGGCCAGTTGCTTATTTCAATGAGAAACTGAATGACACCAAGAAGAATTATTCCACATATGACAAATAATTTTATGTAGTGATTCAAGCTTTGAAGAAGTGGAGGCACTATCTAATTCCCAAAGAATTTGTCTTGTACAATGATAATAAAGCTTTACAACTTATTACTAGGCAAGAAAAGTTGAATTAGAAACATGCAAAATGGGTAGAATTTATGCAAAATTTTACTTTTGTCATGAAGCACATTGTTGGAATTGCTAACAAAGTTGCAGATGCTTTGAGCAGGAGGAGTTTGATTGTACACGAATTCCAAGTGGAGACCTTAGGGTTTCAACACCTCAAGGAGATGTATAAAGAAGATGCAGATTTTAAGGAGGCTTATGAGGCATGCAAGAATCCTTTGTTGGGAGACAGAAGCCCATGGACCGAATATTTGATCCAGGATGGATTACTGTTCAAAGGAAGCCAATTATGCATACCAAAATTCTCAATGAGAGAGAACCTGCTGAAAGAGAAACACAGTGGAGGTTTAGTTGGACATTTTGGTCACGATGAGACATTTGTGCAGCTGAGTAATTCATACTATTGGCTAAGCATGAGATCAGAGGTGAAAAAGTTTGTGAACAAATGCATAAATTGTCAATATGCAAAAGGAAGACAACAAAACACTGGTTTGTATCAGCCATTGCCAATTCTAGAGAGGCCGTGGGATGCAATCAGTATGAATTTTGTTTTGGGATTGCCTAGAACCCAAAAAGGGAGCGATTCTATATTTTTTGTGGTGGATAGGTTTTCAAAAATGGCACATTTCATACCATTCCAGAAGACAAATGATGCCACACGCATAGCCAATTTGTTTTTCAGAGAAGTAGTGAGACTACATGGATTACCAAGGAGCATATTCTTAGACAGGGACACCAAATTCGTAGGAAACTTTTGGAGGACTCTATGGAAGAGGTTGGGGACAAACTTGTCCTTTAGTTCAACATATCACCCTTATACAAATGGACATATTGAATTTGTAAACAAGAGTCTCGAAAACTTGTTAAGAATTTTAGTCACTAAGCAAGGTCGACAATGGGATCAAATTCTGGCACAAGCAGAATTTGCATTCAACAATTCAGTGAACAGGAGCACATGAAAAATTCCATTTGAAATTGTGTATGGTATAAAACCAAGAGGGATTACAGAGTTGAGATATCTGAATCAAGATGAGTTCAGGCTGGAGCAAAGGATTTTTCAATAGAAATGCAGAAACTCCATGACAGAGACAAAGAACAACTACAAAACAACAACCATAAATACAATATCAGAGTTGATCAAAAGAGGAGAGAAGTTAAATTCGAAGTTGGAGATGAAGTTTTAGCTCATTTTAGAAAAGAGAGGTTTCCAAGGGGAACATATAACAAATTGAATATGAAGAAGATAAGACCATGTAGGATTCTCAGAAAATCCACAGCCAATGCTTATGAAATTGAGTTGCCAAACAATGTTGGGATATCACCGATATTCAATGTTGCAGACCTGTATCCTTACAGGAGAGATGAGGCAGGAGAATCATATGATCAAAAATAAATCCAGTGGGAAGAGAAATTGCCCATAACAGAAAAACCTCAGATGGATAAAATCATTGAACAAAGGGATGGAAAGAAAACCAGGAGGAAGACATATCCTGAATACTTAGTGAAGTGGAAAGATCATCTAATGGAATATGCAAGTTGGGTCACAAAACCTGATATTTTGAAGCATGGAAAAACAATGCAGGAGCTCATGGACATGAGTCCATGAAAAATCTTGACCAGAGGAGTATGATGCAAGAGAATCTCCTTCCAAGTCAACAACGCATGCGTGGAGGCAAACGAATGACATCTCAGCAGGACCAAGTTTCAAATCAAACATTAAATTCAGAATTTAATCAGTTGTTGAGATATTTTGTAAACAACAATTTAAAAATGTAACTGGTTTGTAAAGTCGTGAAGGACTGTAAGAGATTGCATATATGGAGTGTTGACTCTATCTGGCAATAACTTGTAGTTATTGTAATAGGACAAAGTAGGTAACATATTTGAATGTGATAGGATAGATATCAGATAGGACGAGAGAGATCATGGAGCCAATCCTTATATAGTTTTTTTATTGTTGTATTGTAACAGATAGACATAATAGGGAGAAGAAGATAGAGATCAGTAGAACAGAGTAGAGTAGAAGAAATACTATGTAACTTTTGTTTTCATGAAGGAATAGAACATACATAATTGTCCCAAATCCTTGGAATGTGTTCATTTGATGTATGGATGAATGAATGTTACATTCTGGGTGTGTTCTTTAGTTTATTTCCGTTCATGTGTGATTGCCGAGAGGTTGATTGTATGAGTTCGTGACGAAACTGGATGAGTTTCAATTGTTTATCTTCTGATACTTGTATGCAAGGTGTGCATCTTGAATGCAAGGAGTGCGTTGACTGAGTCTCAAATTGAATCAAAGAAGTTCAGAGAGAACCAGGGAAACTCAGACCAGGTGCAAGGTGTGCATAGCATCAAGAAGCCAACAAGCTTTGAAGAACCAATGCAGAGGAATGCCAGGGGGGGCAAGAAGAATTTTATTTTCAAGAAAATCCTTTGAACTGAGTTATTCAAAATCCCGAGAACGCAATGTGTGCATGGGAGACTGAAAATCCTTTCAATGGTAGAATATTAGAAGATATAACACTTTTCATGAGTGTTGATGAGATCCCAGAGTCAGATTTGTAGGGAGAACAAAGGTTTAGAATCTTTGAAAGAAGATAAATATTCCAAGCGAGAAGATATCATAAGTTGAGGAGGAAGAGCGATCGTGATTGTTGGATCACAACGAAGAATATCGACAATCATTGGATCAGAAGGAAGTGCACGAGCCTTAGAATTTTGCGTACATAGGAGAGAGAACCTATCGGGGTTGAACTTTGATATTTTCAGAGCCAAAGAGCCATGAGACGTTCGATCATCCAAAACAAACTTGAGACGTCAGATCGTTTGAAGTGAACCTCAGACGTTGGATCGATCAAGTGAGTGTGAGCCGTCAGATATCACGAGTTCATAAAGAAGCAAGTTTGAACTTTGAAACACCCAAATCCAAAAGAGCCAAAGAGTTGTGAGCCGTTGATCTGTGAGGAGACACTTGTCAACAGATCTTGAGCTCCAAGAAAAAGATGAAGTGGGTTTTCCGTTTGAGAACTTAAATTGCTGGAGTGCAAAGACCCAAATACCTGAAGTAAGATTTGGACCATGAGATCTGAGGGAGACGTGGAGAACATATGTGAGATCTGGGTAAATACCCAAAGTAATCCTCGATCATTAGATTAGGAGGACACGTGTCAGTGGATTACAGACTCCGAGTAAAATCCATTGGGGAAAAGTAAGTTTGAGATTAGAGATCTCATAAGTCCTGAGACCTGAAGGAGATATCGACCGTCGTTCAAGAAGAGGGTATTAGGACCGTTGATCAGAGTATAAAGGTTGAACATATAAAGTGGTAGTATAACCGTTGATTGAGTAGGATAGGTGTAAGTAGATCGTGAGTTCCAGAAGATTTGAGTATGAAAGAGAGTTGGGTTTGAGATTTCAAAACCCCGAAGTCCAGAGTTGCGAAAGAGATCGCAGTCATTGATTGAAGAAGGGGAATATCTAGTCTGTAGATTCGAAGGGAGCAGATATGAATCATCGATTCAGACATTATCATCAAGATCGCGAGATCAATGATCCCATAGCATTGCGGGAATAGGAGTTTTGTGGAGTTTAATATATTGAGGGCGGGTTGCAATTCAAACCATGGTTTCGTCAAGAGGACACGTAGAAGCTTGAGGATAATTGCGGGCCCAAAAGTAGTTTAACTCGAAAACGCTTGTGGGTGCGCCCGCAATTGTGTGGTCATAGCCCAAGGTCACATTCAAGAGAGGGATTATCTAAAAAGGAGCTATTTCTCAACACTCTGAGGTTTCACAGCATAGCAAAAGGGAAGGTTGTAGGTTCTATCAGACCTACATCAAGAATTCGAAAGGGCCTATGTCTTGATACATAAGGAAACCATTAAGGTTTCAGAGAGTCATCAGACTCAAGAATTAGAGATCCTTTGATTGGGAGGTCGCACAACCCTACGGGGAGTAGGGGGGTTGCATCACATCTCACCTCAAATATTCAAAATTTCACTACCCTTCGGTGCACATGGTGATACAGGAACATGTATGTACTAATTATACAAGCACAAGGGAACACACTAACTTAAACACATCGGGGAATACTTAAACTAAAAAGAATAACTGCTTCATAAGCAAATAATGTGGATCTAGTGTGTAGAAATTATAAGAGCATTGATGCTCTTCATACAAAAAAAAAGGTGAAACCGATGCATACTAATTATAAGCGCATTGATTATTTTGTCTTATACATATGCACCATGGTAGGTTGGTTAAGAGAGCATTGTTGTGTTTTGACAGTGAAAGCACCAAAAATCAAATCTCCACTGCAACCTCTGCCTACCCAATTTTATTTATTTATTTATATGGAACATTCATTAAAACCTCCACTTCAAATAACAAAGGTTGTAGCGAAGGTTTTTTTTGAATTTTTTTCCAAATATTTTAACATTAAAAACCTCTGCTACAAGGTTTTTTCCTTGTAGTGTGAAATCCAGTTCTTCGACCTAGTCTGCATCAACAAAACCATGTATGTCCAAAAATATATCCAACATTAGTCTTCCTTGGTAGCACAATCCATAACTAATAGTGCCACATGAATACTTGAAAACCCTCTTTACTACAGTCCAATGTTCCTTTCTTGGTTTTGACATATACTTGCTCAAAAATTCCATTGCATGTGCAATGTCTGGTCTAGTACATACCATTTCATACATCAATATTCCAAACACACTAGCATATGGAACACTTGACATGTCCTCTTACTCTTCCTGTGTCTTGGGACACTAATATGTGGATGAATTTATATCTACAGGAATAGGGACCTTGACCGATCTACATTCCTACATATTAAACCTCTTCAATATTGACTCAACATATTTTCTCTGATTCAACCAAATTTTCATGTTTTCCCGATCTCTTTTAATTTCTCGACCCAAAATAAAGTTTGCAACACCAAGATCCTTCATCTCAAATTTATAGGACAACTGAGTTTTCACATCTTGGATAATTTCCTTGTTGTTCCCTATCAACAACATATCATCTACATACACGACCAAATAAATAAGACAATCATTTACTAATTTGAAATGCATGTTGATAAATTGGGTTGGTTGTCATTGATGTCAAACCTTGAAGAAAGTGTGGTAGTGAATTCCGGTAGCACAAGAGTTTGGGTAACATACCCAAGTTTGTTTGATGTATAATGTTATGAGTTTTAATATATTTGAAGATAACACTATTCTATATGATAGTACATGTCATGCCATTTACGGTGGTATGTGGTGTAAATGTGCTAAACCTGCACATAATAGATCTAGCTAAACAATAATACACACATTTGCAGAGAGAAATGGAGAAAGAAGAAGAAGGAGAGAAAGAATGAAATAATTCTCATTAACCATATTCCACACTCAAAGAGTGAATAATTTACAATAGATATAGGATACATGAGTAACTAATGCACCATAGTGGTGGTCTAGAGTGATCTGGCCACACACCAACAATTATGGGCGTAAACTACCACCTACTCTAGTCTCTCAAGCAGTTACGAGAGTGAAATTCCACCTAGTTTGAGTTAACTAGTCTATCAGTTTTCAGTTAACTAAAAGAAACAAAGTGAAGTGAGGAGGAGATTAGGGAATCATGAGTAATGCACTAGTCTAGTGATGATCCCAAGGAAAATGCACATTATCTGGTTATGATCACAATGATGCATGGTGATAAAATCAATGCAACATCTAGACTCCACTCAACTAGTCAAACTAAAGTGAAAACTGAAGAGAATATTCTTCCTAAAATATAGGATATTGAATAATGACTAATAAACAAGGAAAAACCTTAGGAAAAATAAATCATAGGTGTGTGTGAAGTAACTCCAACACCCCCCTGAACATCACTATGGTGAAAATAAAGAATGGGTCCCGACACTGAGGCCATGTTAGGTACCCAAATACAAAAGATACAATGAAATAAACGAGGAAAGAGGGAAAACCTCATGGGAAACCCCCTCCCTCAAATTACAATGCATAAAAAAATAAAATGAGAAGGAACAAAAAGCAGTTGTTAAGCAACCTTGTCCTTCACTCCAAGAAGACCTTGCAATTGTGTAAGTTTGTGCTTGTTGAAGATTGTGTTGAATATGTAGATGTCTGCACAGCTCTGATGAAGTAGATGTATCATTGATATATCCACACATATGCACTTTCTCTTCTTGTAATGAAGAATATCCAAATAAAGTTTGGATGAAACTTTGAAAACCGTGCAGCTGTTTCCAGAAAAAAATTGAAATTTTGTTGATTTTAAAATGATCATAACTTCACTTCCTCGACTCCATTTCAGACGATTTGTTTTTTGAAATTGGATATTTTCCCAAGAGGAATTCAAATATCCAATTTTTTTCTACAAATTGTGCTCAGAAAAATATCAGAATTGAGTCTGATGTGCGAGGCTCCTTTTTTGTCTCCTGAGATGCATGCATTGTGTTGGCATGTTTTACAGACAGTGTATGCTTTTCATTGATGGCAAGTACAACATCGATGATGGCTAAAGTACAACAACAATGATCAGTAGCACAGTGATAATCGAGGAAGAGCAGCAACCGTGATCATTGGATCAACAATTCAGAATTCCCGATGGCTGTCAGATCTCAATGTAGACAAGAGGAGCGCGCAGATATGGAGGATAGATATCCGACGTTAGATTCGAGTGCAGGGTCTGACCACCATTGATCCAGGAGAGCCTGCACGTTCTTTAAAGTGCTAGGAGAAGCAGGCTTACAAAATCCCGAAAGTAGGAGGACCATCCATCTTCGAGTAGGACACGTGGCGAAAGATCATCGTTTTGCTGACTGGAAAGTCAAAGGAATGAGGTTCCCTAACCTACTGAATTCACGAAATGCGAAACCCCGAAGTAAACTCCATTTCGGAGTTTCAGAAATCGGGATATGGAGAAGTCAGAGACTCTCAACATTAGGAGTCCCGAAGTGCCGAAATGCGAAATCCCGAAACAAGACACGTCAATAAACCACGTCAGCTAAGAACACCTGGCACAACCAGGCAATGACAAGTGTCAAGCTGATTCAACATTTCAGGCACATGTAAGTCACGAATCAGAGTGACACGTGGCAGTTATTCAACACGTGTCAATCCACGTGTGACATCAGCAAGTTTACATCACTTCGGAGTTTCGGGGATCGAGAGTTGGAGATGTCAAAGAATATTAACCACAGGAATCCCGAAATCATGATATGTGAAATCATGACTTAATCTGAGCCGTCAGATCAAGGTTTGATATGGACCGTTGATCCCAGTCCATTTTGGAGTTTCGCAGATCAAGAGTAGGAGATGTCAAAGAATATTAACCACAGGAATCCCGAAATCGCGATATGCGAAATCACGACTTAATCTGAGCCGTCAGATAAAGGTGTGATTTGGACCATTGATCCGACTCCATTTCGGAGTTTTGCATATCGGGACTTTGAAGTGACAAGAACACTGAACATCAATAATGTCGAAATCGCAAAATGATCTGAGCCGTCAAATCAAGTGTTGATCGGGACCATTGATCCCACGCCATTTCGGGGTTTCGGGGATCGCGACTTGGAGAGTCGAGATGCCTCATCTCCAGATTCATGAAATGTGAAATCATGAAAGCACCTTATGCATAAGGCTGTGGTCACAACCCTTGGTCACATCAGTGAGAGATGGAGGAAAGAGCTAAAGCAACCAAGCTCCTTTTCGGGGATCGTGACTGGGAATGTTGAGACACATGGTCACACAAATGCCGAATTGCCGAATGCTGAAATGCCAAAATGAATGCAAGATCCCATGGAATCAATCCAATGGTGCAGGTGAATTTGAACAAGATCGGAGGGCTACTGTAGCACGACACAGTG